>RJWM01010954.1:0-61506 GCA_004363535.1 Dasyprocta punctata
TTCTCGTGGAGGACAAAGTATGGCAAAGAGAGGGGTTAGCTAAATTATGAAGAGCCTCAGAACCACAGCCTTAGGAAGATTACCCACAAAATGGATCTAATTAAAAACAGGAGCTGCAATACAGATGCCCATTTAAGCTGTGGAGAATTAGGGTATTTAGTAACTCTGCTTGTCTGTACCTGGAACAGTATTGGAATCTTGCTTTCTGAAGAGGTGCCTTAGATCTTCTGGAGGTTCTCAGGAATAATTTTCTCCTCAGTCCTGTGAAGATTCTAGCCACCATTTCCCATGTAGGATTTTTATAGCTTGTTGCTATAGCTTTTGAGGAAGGACCAGAATGATTCCTCAGGAACTGGGCATCAGGTTAGGATCCTGAGGAGCTGTACGGCTGCCCTTCTTGTCTTCCTATTAGACTTTTGATATCCTGATGAGACTTTAGGTGTGCTTAGGAAGATCTAAGAGTTGTAGAATTTCCTGCTTATGTTTTACAGATGATTGCTTATTAGTCAGTAAATTCTTTTTCATATTGCTGCATACATGGGAATGTGGCACCAGAAAGGCATATTTGAAGTCTGTATAGATATATAGTTTCTTGCCTTTTCCTAATATCAATGCCTAAGTAAAAGCTATGTGCTCTTCTTTTTGAACAGAGGCCCCAAGGTGAAGTTAGCCTCAACGACCTGTTGTAAACAGACAATTGCATAATCTTCCTTTTGATATCCTTCTTGGACAAATCTACTTTTGTCAGTGAACCACAGCTTGTCAGAGTCTTAGGGAGGCAGAATACGGATGTCATGCCTGCTTGCATAGATTTGGGAGGTTACTTGTTCATGAGAGTGGTTAACTTCTAGGCTTCTAGGCATCAGAGAGGCAGGACTAAGGTAGTGCAAATTTTTAAACAACCTCAGGGGTGTCTAAGAGCACCTGGCCCTTGGAAAGCTGTTCCCTGTAAACCACAAGTAATCTTGTCTCCAGAATAACTGAACTAATGGGGAGTTATGACTCTTAATTTTTGTCCCAAAGTCTTCCTCTGTTAGCATAGTTGTAGCTGCTACTGCCCTCAAGCAGGGTGGCCCTCCAGCAGCCACCCCATTTAACTTTTTGAAAAGTATGCCACTGGGCAGTGTTCTTGTCTGAGCCTTTGAGTCAAGACACCCAAAGCAATTCCTCTCTCCTCTGATATGTAGTGGAAAAAAAATCTCCTTACATCAGGTATTCCATTATGCATGCTGTGGAATCCACCTGCTAATTTGGTCAGGGAGACCTGGTGTAGTCTGAATAGGTAAAATCCATTCTGGTTATTGTCAAAATTTGAGAGTTGTCTCCAATTTTATTGGTAAATCTCTTCCTAGCAAGAGAGTAGGATACTGTGGGACAATTAGAAACTCACAGTTAAACATTTGTCCTGCCAAGGAACACATGATCAGGAGTAAAGAATCTCTGATACGGGGTTCCCTTGATCCCAACTATGGCTATAGATTTAGAGGTGAGTGTTATGGTTTGTGTCTAGATGTCCCCCCAAAGCCTCATGCAGTCATGGGGGCAAGCTTCTAGAGTTTGTGATTGATTCATGGTCCAGAGCTGGGATTATTGGTGTGAGTGCTACACTCACCCTAGGGTAGGTAGCCTACATACAGTATAAGGGACAGAAAGAGTCTTCTCTCAGGCTCCTCCCTTTCTGTTCTTGCTGCTTTTGCTATTTTCTACTGCCATGAACTGTTGCACTCTGCCTTGTGCCGCTCTGCTTTGGAGCCAGCTGAGTATGGACTGAAACCTCTCCAAACTGTGAACTAAATAAACCTTTTCACCTTTAACTTTGGATGTGGAATATTTTGTTCCAGCAATGAGAAAAAAGTAACCAAGACAGAGGGTTTTCCTAGTAAGTAAATCAAAATCCCCTGTCTTTTTGACACAGCTACTTAGGTAGCACTTACATCAGTGTCCCACAGCTGCACATAACTACGAATTTACAAGGTGTGGCTTGGAACCATAGAGATTTACTCTCTCATAGTCCTGGAGGCCATGAGATCAAAGTCAGGGTGTCAGCATGGCCATACTCCTTCTGTTGGCTCTGGGTTACAATTCTTTCTGCCTCCTCCAGTTTCTGGAGACTCCTGGAGTCTTTTGGCTTATGGCCACATTATTTGAGTTTCTCTCTGCCTCTTCATGTGGTCTCTTATTTATGTCTGTTCTTTTTGTGTCAACTCTCTCTCTCTGTCTCTCTTCCCTCCTTCCCTCCCTCTCTCCTTCCCTCTCCTTCTCTCTCTTTTCCCAGTTCTGGGGCTCAAATCCAGAACCTTCACACTAAGCTTAAACTTGCAATCCTCCTGCTTCTGTCTCCCAGAGTACTGAGATTACAGGTTGTACGACCATGCCTGACTGTGACTTCCTCTGCCTCTCTCTCTCTCTCTCTCTCTCTCTCTCTCTGTTTCCTTTCTCTTATAAGGGCACCAGGTCACTGGAATTAGGGTGTACTCAAATTCCATACCAAAATTCTTTACTTTCCTGTGTCAAGACTCCATCTCCCAGCAAGCTCCCATCCACAGGCACTGTGAGTTAGGACTTGGCCTTATTTTGAATGAAGGGAGCACTGTTCAGTCCCTCACCACACTCCTTTTGCCTTGGGCCACAGAAGGTGTCACCTGATTCCCTTTCCAGTACCTGGTAGGCAGCAGGTCCTGCAGGCTAGATAATGGGTGACAGGGACTCCCAACTTCCCTTCAGGTTTGCACCAGTGACCTTGGTCATCAGATGTGTTCTTGCTCCTGGCCTTGATGATTTTGCTTATACTTCCATGCAGTTCTTCAGAGGAACCTGTGGAGTTTCAGCTCTGGCTGCAAGCTCACAGTGTGGGGCTGGCAGGTGGAAGAAGGGAAGGTTGGCTGGGTCTGGTACCAGGAAGGGAAGTGTGTGCTGGGGTGAGCATGTCTGAGGTGAGCGTGTGCTAAATTCCTGTCTGCAGTGAGCATGCACTAAATCCTTCCGAGACATTGAACTTGGGAACGGTAAAACCTGGCCAGGAGAGCCTGAATTTCTATTACCTACACTGTATGGGGAAATTGCTTAGATAGAGGATGGGAGAACAAAATGTATCCAGAATGTGAGAAAGGCTGGGTGACAGGTGGCCACAGGAAGAAATGTTTATGGATTCTGTCCTTTAGCTAAAGCCAAAATGACGAGAAGAGTTGAGACATCTTCCCGCGCCTGCTGCCAGGGCAGAGTGATTTCATGCATGACCCTCACTACAGGGCTGATCTTTATGATTTCTATGCTAAGGAAGGCCTGACTTGATTGCCTAGGGATGCCTCTGTTTTGTTATTGAAATTTTTCTCTTTTCATTTAATTTGAGAATTGTTAGACTGGATAGGTCACGAGTCATCTGGTGCCTGTTCTTAGTTTGAATTTACTGTCAGATATGGGGACAAAGGATGTGGACTGTGAAGCCAGGCTCTCAGCCCCAAGGTGCTGCATGAAAGTCCTCAAAATCTTTATCAGACACCAAATCCAGACATCCCCTCTCCGTGTCCAAGGACGCGACCTTGAGCAAACCCATATCTCTCTGCAATTCCATGCAAGGCTTTATCTAAACCTTAGGCTCTGTAGAATCTTTTTCAGATTATAAATCTAAAAATATGCTTAGTATGGAGGTACTACATCCTTTACATCAAAAATGTGACACATATTTATAATTCTTCCTATCTCCAGGCAGTCACACCTGATTCTTACAGAGCCCACAAATGTTCAAATATTTCTTAGTGCTCCTTTGTGTGTTACTGGGAACTGAACCCAGGGCCTTCACACTGAACTGCATCCCCAGACCTTTTTTATTCTTTATTTTGAGACGAGTCCTCTCTAAGTTACTAAATTGACTAGGCTGCGTTTGAACTTGTGATCCTCCCTCTTCAGCCTCCCAAAGTGCTGGGGTCACAGGCATACACCACTGTGCCTGGCTAATTCTCAGTATTCTTTGTGCTGCCCAAACATTCCTCAATTTTATTTTCTACTCTTTTCCCCACTTCCTTCCTCTGTCTTATATCACAGTCTCTTACTCTAGTCCCTGTTCTTTGTTCTTTGATGCACACAGGCCGTGTCTCTGCCGGTTACTCTACTCCAAGTATCATCTTTTTCTTCCTCTCTTTTCTGAGTGGGTAAGAGACTCCTGAAACTTTTTCTAGGCATGACTTGATGACTTTCTCTTTTCTTGTAATTGTTACTAACCAGCTCCCAAAGCCATTTGCTGTGATGGTTCCATGGATCAGGGCTGGTAATTCTCTAAGAAAACTAAGGCCACTTAGAATAAATAAAAGACACATCCAGTATGATTATTGGGAAAAGAAAATACATCAAAGGCATGAAGAGGAACAGGTAGTCTTCCCTAAGGACCGAGATACTGTAATTAAATATCAAACTCCTCACCAAAACACCTATTGACCTGGGCAGGAAGGAGACAGCAGCACTGTGTAAGTCACTCATTTAGCAGGGAGGAAGGGTGGTCCGTTTGTCACTAGAGAGGCCTTTTCCGGTTTGAACTACGAAAGGAACATTTCAGGTGGTTATCACACCAGGGACCCTGAGCAGCAGCGCGGCCAGGCAGAGGGGATTTTGAAACGATTTCATTCCTTCCTCGGGTATGTTCCTGTGTGACTTAGCTATCAAATGTCCCCCCGGGACCCAATATTGAGGTTACAGAGAGTGCAGCACTGGTCATTTTTCCATGGGGCAGCACCAGCCCAGATCCTGCTGGAAGCTGATGTTGCCGCACTGTGCTGCCTTCCTTACACTGGCTGTGTTGTGGTCCTGTCAATTAGACTTTGAAACCACTCTGAGTCCCCAGCTGTAAAACGAGCTCATGGACTCTATGTGGAAAGGGAGGTTCTCACATGCACCTGTTCTTGCTCTGTGTCACTGGACCTGGTTTCCATGGCAGAGACCTCCAGCTTACCAGGGAAGTTAGTAAAAATGGCGGTGACGACAATGATGATACCTGGCCTTACCGTTCACCCTTGTGACAGCCAGGCCAACCCTTGGCCATGCGTTTTCTTATGAGTCTTTTTGTTTTTTGTTTTGAGACAGGGTCTTGATATATAGTTCAGGCTGGCCTTGGACTCACTATGTAGTCCAGATGGGCTTTGAGCTTCCAGTGATCTTCTTGCCTCAGCTTCCCAGGAGATGTGTGCCACCACCCCAGGCTTCTTATCTAACCTTGACAAGAGCCTGCTGAAGAATGTACTCTGATTTTCATGATTCAGGAGACAGAGGCAGGTGGCATGACTAAATTGACTATGACAATGTCCTGGGGCTGTCATAACAAAGCCTCACAAACTGGATGGCTTGAAACAGCAGAGACTCCTGCCCTCATAGTTGTGGAGGTCAGAACTCCAGGTGAGGTGGGGGTGGGGCTGGCTTCTGTGGAAGGCCATGGGAGACTCCATGCTACATCTCTGTTGGCTTCTGCTGGCTGCCAGCCATTCTTGGCATCAGACTGTGTCACTACCCTCTTGATGCCATCTGCCCTCTGCATGGGGCTCTGCATCTCATCCAATAAGCATGCCAGTCATTGGTGCATGAGGGCCCACCTGACCCCAGGGTGACCTCAACTTAGCTAATAACACATTCAAAGACGCTGTTTCCAAACAGGGTTGCATTCTGAGTTTGCAGAGGATGTGAGATCTGGCAGGGATACAGCTCAACTCAGAACAGAGGGCCATCCAACTCTGCCTTATACAGACTGGAAACATCCCTCTCTCTTGCCCTATCTCATTTCCCAGTTTCAGAGACACCTGGTGCTCTTGGTCTCTGCGTCCTCCTGGGTGGGCGATGCAGCTCTGCCCAGCACTGTGGTCTCTGATTTTCACCTTCTCTGCTCTGCCAAGCGGAGTGGACTCAAACAGGCGGCACCCAGATGCTGGGGTCAGACCTCTGGGTTTGTGACCTGGCTCTGTGTGAGTGACTTTACCCAAGTGATTTAAGTTCTTTGTACCTCTGCTTCCTCATGGGGATGAGGACCTCTGGCACAAGGTCATTGCATGATGCTGCCTCTGTCTCCGTGAATCAGTGCCTTCCCAGAAATCTCTTTGCTCAGATGGGTTGATTGCAGTACTGGGGATTGAACCCAGCTCCTTGAATGCACTAGGCAAGTACTGTACCACTGAGTCCCGCCCGGCCTCCCTTTTGCTGTGTCTTAGCCTGGTGGCTTTGGGGTACAGGCAAGCGACCAATCCACTGTGTTAAGTTTCTCCTCCTTGGCAGGAAGCTGCAGTGGTTGTCTG
Organism: Dasyprocta punctata; assembly: GCA_004363535.1. Taxonomy (NCBI): domain Eukaryota; kingdom Metazoa; phylum Chordata; class Mammalia; order Rodentia; family Dasyproctidae; genus Dasyprocta; species Dasyprocta punctata. The sequence continues at coordinate 6,270 of RJWM01010954.1, forward strand.
ACCCACCTCTCTGGGGTTATGGGGAGTGAGGAGAAGACGAGAGTTTTGAAAGATATTTAAACTCTTAAAAATGCTGTTAATGATTTCTTCCTATAATTATATAGTGAGTTTTCAAATACAGAAAATTGAAACAGAAAGAGAAAAAAGTGTGCGGTAAGTCTAGATTTGACAGCGAGCCTTAGCTCGGTTTGTATCCCTGTCTGCCCACCCTTGTCTTGGGGCTCCCATCCCTTTTATGTTTTGCTGGGCTTTGGGGTACACTGCAAGTCAGGACACTTTGCCCCTAAAAACTGAAGTATTTGTGTCGTGAGCTAGACGGGCCCTGGCAGGAACCCCTCTTCACAAGGTGGGCAATGCTTTGGGGCTAGACAAGGGTACCAAGCACGCTGAGTGTCCCAAGTTTGAGGCCCATGTTCTGAGTGAAACTCAAGAATGCAGCTGGTGAACCAGATGGTTGAGGAGGAGCCTGAAGAGCTCGCCGGCCTTGCCCCTCCCCTGTACCTCCTGTCCATGAAATCCTGTCATTCGAGTCTCTCACAAGGTAGAAAATATTTAATCTTTCCAGGGATTTTTGAACTTTCTCCCTGTTCACCCTGGAATCTACAAGCTGGATTCCTGACCAAAAACAAATGACGGAAGTTTCTTTCTGTTTGTAGCAAACAAGTGGATGGATGAGATTTTCTTTATGTAAAAAGTGTTACTATTTTGGGTCCTACAGGTACACGAGGCAAAACATGCTGTACTTGCCCCCTAGGAGGAGGATTTTATTTTATGCTGTTAAAGATTGTATCTGTGGCACTATTCACAGTGAATAGGAAATGGAAATAAACAAGGTGCCCTTAGGCTAATGAATGGGCAATGAAAAGGAGATAATTATACAGTGAAATACTAGGCAACCATAAAAAAGGAAAAAATCCTCTCAGTTGAGTCAATCTGAATAGAAGTGGTGGGCATTATGTAAAGTGAAATAAACCAGGCACAGAAAGACAAGTACTACATGACCTCACTCCTGTTTAGATGTGGAATCTAAGCAGGCTGATTTCACAGAACTTGAGAGCAGATGGTGGTTACTGGGGACTGGGCTGGGGTGGTAGGAGGGGCAGGGAAATGTTGATCAGTGGACACTAAGATTAGATAGAGGCAAGAAGTCCTGACAATATTTTCCATCCCAGTTTTTAGGTATTCTTGTGGCTCCTCCAGGGCAGGCAAATTAGGAGGCCACTGTGACAGTTAGCAGGAAAAGATACTGCTCCTTCTTTCAACATGCTGGGGTGCTTCCGGAGAGCTCTTTCACTGGGTGGTTTCATCAGCTCATACTGTCTGCCTTCCTGGCAACCCAGATGGCTCTCCTTGTGACACTTGACAGTTGTTTGCCACCCCGCACCCCTCCTGGCTGTGGATGGGCGATGAGGTAATGCACAGTAGACGTGGGTGTCATTTCTAAGTCACATCCTGCTCTGAGCCTTTTGCAACCACTGTGGAAGCATCCTGGTGGCGGGGGGGAGGCACAGAGGGAAGTGCTGGTGCTCTGTGAAGCTGGCGCATCCTGTCGAGTCATTTCAGGGGGCCCTGGGAACCCCATCCAGCTTGGCATTGCACATCGGGCTCTGACCTTGGATTCATGGCTCCATGACTTGGGCAGGTCTTTTCCCCAGCCCAGCCTCTGCCGCCACCTCCCCAAAGTGGGAATGAAAAGAACCCAGTGCTGCTCATCTTGCCGCTTCTCTGGGACTTGACACACGTGCTGAGCCCGGCAGGCCTGCAGCCAGGGACACTGAGGCAAGGGGCCATCTTGCCAGTGCTGGGAGGAAAGTCCCCACTGGCCACGAGGCCCGCAAGAGTTGGCTGTTTCCCTCATTCAGCCAAAGCTTAGGTACCTCCTGGCCCCCCAAGTCGGCAAGGTCAAGTTTAACCCTAATGAGGACTGCAGGGCCTTGAGAGCTAAGGCAGAGGAGCCGGCTCATTTGTCCCTCCTGCCCCCCACGGCCCCACAGCTCTGCCTAGTGCTGGATCCTCCCTGTGCCTGCGACTCGTAAGTGGGTTGCGTCATGGTGCCCCCTGACCCTTTGTGCTGCACCAGAGAATCTGTACTAAGGATTAATTAACTGTCTGTTTACGAGTGATGTGACCTGTGGCCTCTTTTTCTTGCCAAGTTCAGAAGGCAGTTATGCAAAATGGAGACGATCCCTTCATTCACGCGGAGCTGTCTGCAGCAGCACTCTTGGGCCCCAGGAAGAAAGAAACGAATGGGCTGAGGATTTAACCCCAGAGGACCACATAGATTCATGGAGAGACAGAAACAGTCATTGCACTTACGCTGTACACTGTGACACGCGTCACTGCAGGTGTGCACGTGCAGTCCCAGCAGGGGTGTCGCGGGGAGATCAGGACAGGCTTTGAAGCTGGGCGCTGACCTGCCTCCTCAGGCCATACCACTTGAGAAGCAAGAGCCATGGGCCACCCTCCTCCCCATATCAGGCATGGGCTTTGCCTTGGAGCAGAAATAAGATTTAAAAAAATCTCTCATCGATGCAAATTAAAACAACACAGATTCTACCTCACCCCAGAAGAATGGCTGTTATCAAGAAATCAACCAATAACAAATGGTAGAGGGGCTGTGGGGAGAAAGGAACCCTTCTCCACTGTTGGTGGGAGGGTAGACTGTGGAAATCAGTGTGGAGATTCCTCAAAAAGCTATAATTGGAGGTCCCATTTGACCTAGGTATTCTCCTTCTGGGTGTCTTCCAGAAGAATTAAAAACATCATACTACAGTGATATATGTGCACCCATGTTTATAGTAGCACAATTTGTAATAACTAGATCTTGGAAACAACCTCAATGCCCTCTGATTGAGGAACAGAGTAAAAAGATGTGGTATTTTTATATAACAGAGTACTACTCAGCCATAAAGAAGGATAAATTTGAGACTTTTGTAGGTAAATGGATGCAACTTGAGGTCATACTCATAAGTGAAATGAATCAGACTCACATGTGTAAACGTTGTATTGTTTCACTAGAGTGAGAAGCTGAAAGAAATAATATATGTGTATACATATATATAATATGCTATGTATATACCATTGTTACCCCCTAATTATTATGTTTTGAAATTTTGTTTCATTTTTTCTCTCTAAAATAAAATAAATTTGAAAAGAAAAGAAAACAAAAACCCTCTCATCATAAGGGACAATATTTCTGTATTAGGAAGGGGTTCCTAAAACATGGAAAAGCACAAGGCAGCACTCAGATTCTCATTTCAATCATTAATATTTCAGGTAAATATTTTTGAATATTTAAAGGAGCTGGAATACTCTAAGAAAGATGGAGGACCTTCTGTATCTCTCCACACTTTCAATCTCAGCTTTTCCTCACTAGATGTGGCATTATCATAAATTCGGTATTTGTCTGCTCTATTTAAAATGACTTCATCTTGCATTTCAGTGAGCATATATCTCTGTGATATTGCAGAATATCATTTTATGCATTTAGAATTTTTACAGAACTTTTATGGTATGCATAGCAAGCATAACATTCCAAAACTACTTTAAAAAAATTCAACATTTTGTTTTCAAGATCCAGCCATCTCAATACATATAATAGCTTATTAATTTTAAATTCTGGATAGCAGTCTGTTAAATGACTATTGCATAACTTATTTATAAATTTTCCTACTGATGAGCTTTTAGGTTTTCTTATTTTTTCTCTTACCAATAATTTTGCAACAAGCTCTGTTGACTCATCTCCCGGCAGAAAGCTGCAAGTGGTTTTGGATTGGAAAGCATGGGCAATACCAGATAAGGCCATATTGCTCTCCAAAATGATTGTTCCAATTTACATTTCCACCCCATTCTAACACAGGCTTGTATCAAACATCTGGTATTGCCAGGCTCTTTGATTTGCCAATTGGATGCGTGAGATGGTCCCTCCTTGCCAGCTGTGTACTGAGCCAGGCCCCACTGCTCGGGAGAGCCGATCACTGCCATCTCATCCCAGCTCAGGGCCAAGGACTTCCCAATGTCAGCTCGAGATTGGCTGGGGTGAGAGGATTTGCACAAATTCCACCCATCCTGCTTTCCCTGCTCTCATCTTCCGCCTCTGAGCTTCAGCATTGCTGTGGCCCATCCTGCAGACACAGGGTAGTTATGGCAACGATTAGTGTCACAGCGTTTGGCAGGATCTTTGCCACTTTGCCACATGGCTGTTCCAGACCGAAGGGGTACAGGGAAAAGATTCTCTGGAAAGTGACATTTAATACACACACACACACACACACACACACACACAAACAACCTCCCGCCCCTCCCCGCAATCAAGGGAAGTCTTTAGTAGTTCCCGTATTGAAAGGATAAACAAATACATATCTAAATACATTAATATTCTCTCTCTATCCCAACCCATCACCCTTTGCTGTACTGAGGATGGAACCCAGGGGTGCTCTACCACTAAGCTCTATCCCTTGCCTGTTAAATGTTTTCTTTTGAGATAGAATCTTACTAAAATGCCCAAGGTGGTCTTGAATTTGAGATTCTCCTGTCTCAGTTTCCTGAGTGGCCAGGTGTGTGCCACCATGACCGATGATGTTCTTTCTTTTCAAACTTCCCTTCACTAAATGAACCTTGCAACTTTATTTTTCTGACTCAGTGATAACTTCTGGAATTTACTGGTGCACACTGTAACCCAGTTCCTGCCTTTTCATAATTGCAGTGTCCCAGATACACCATAGATGAGTCCTCAGCACCCCGCCAATCGGTTTTGGGCTGTTTCTAGCCTTCTGTTTAGGAAAAAAAAAATATGCTACAATAGACTAATGCATGGGTTATTCTGTAATTTTGCTACAGTGTATGTAGGATCGATTCTTGGGGGTAGGATTTCTGAGTAACTTATAGCAGATAAAAAACTTACTGAAATATAATTTAGGAACCATAAAATGTAACCATTTTAAGTGTACAGTTCAATGATTTTCAGTAAATTTGTACGGCTTGCAGCCACCCTTTGCCACTTAGACCGCTTCCATTCCCACCCCACCCCCATCCAATCCCCTCCTGCCTATTTCTAACCTCAAAAGCAGACACACATTATCTGCTTGCTATCTCTGAAGTTCTTCTCTTTCTAGACATCTCATATAAATGAGATTGTACAAAATGCAGACGTTAGTGTGGAGCTATTTAGCTCAGCATCGGGCTTTTGTTCAGCCATGGTGTTTGATGGCTCGGTAGTTTATTCCCTCTGATCGTTGAGTGATACTCCGCTGTGTGGCTATAGAACATTTTGTTTATCCGCTCCTCATCAGAGGGACGTTTGCATTGTTTTCAGTTTGTGTTTTATTTCCCTTGGGTGAACAGATACCTTGGAGTGGAGTTGCTGTTTATATGACAAGTCCTTGTGTAGTTGTTATCACAGTATATCAACTTGAGTAAGAAGCCCCTAGCAGATAGTAAACTTTTGGCTGTGTCTATGGATGATTGACACATAGCCCAACAAATGAGGGGCGAAGACCCACCCTGGATGTGGGTAGCACCAGCCAATAAACTTGTAGCCTGGACAGAACAGGAAAAGATGAAAGCGTCCCTGTGCTGGAAGAGCTCCAACCGGTGCCATCACCTCTGGACATGGATCTGCAGTTTCTACAGCCTTCCAAGGCATACTCGCGACTCTGCAGTGAGCTTCCGGGCTTTCAGCTTGGACTGCTCCTGGACCCTCCAGCTCTCCGCGCGCAGATGGCCAATGTGGACTCTTCTGCCTTTGATCCTGTGAGCCTACCTAACAAATCTCCTTGCATAATTATGCATGTATTCTTCTATTGATTCTGTTCCTCTTGAGAACCCTGATACTGTATGCCTAACATTTAAAGGAACGGCCAGACTGCTTTCCAAGTTTGCATTCTCATCAACAATATTTGAGTTTTACTTTCTCCATATCCTTGCCCGCAGATGGTGTCTTAGATCTTGCTCTTCTAGTGAGTGTCTAATGGTATCTTATTGTGGTTTGAATTTGCATTCCCTTAATCAGTAATAACAATGAATATCCTTTCATGGGCTTATTAGTTATTCATAAAGCTCTTGGTGAAATGTCTATTCAAATATTTTACTTTTTTTTTTCTTGAGACAGGATTTCACTATGAAGTTCAGGCTTGTCTTGGGCTCACTTTATAGCCTAAGCTGGCCTCGAACTCACAGCAATCCTCCTGCCTCAGCATCCAGAGTGCTTGGGATTACAAGCACGGATTTTGATTGGGTCATTTTGTCATTGAGTTGCAAATGTTCTTTATATATCGTTGACACGAGCCCTTTATCAGATATATGTTTTGCAACTATTTCCTCTCAGTCCATGGCTTTTGTCTTTTCATTTTCTTAATAGTGCTTTTGAAGAGCAAATAATTTTGATGAAGTCAAAATTTATCATTTTTTTCTATTATGGATTATGCTTTTGGTGTCATCTCTAAAAAATGCCTAAGCCAAAGTAACAAAGGTTTTGTCCAGTGCTTTTTTTCTAATGCTTTGAGGATTCAACCCTTATTTTAAGGTCTGTGATCCTTTTTTGTGTTAATTTTTGTGTGAGATAAAGGTTAAAGATTTTTTTTTTTGGCCTGTGAATATGCCATTGTTCCAGCAGCATTTCTCAGAGAGACTGCTCCTTTCCCTGGGGCGACCCTGGCACCCTGGCTCCTTTGTCATAAATCAGTTGATGAGGGACTGGAGAGCACTTGTCTGGCATATGCAAGGCCCTGGGTTTGATCCCCAATACCGTAGCACAACAAAAGTATCAGCTGATGATGTACATGTGGGTCTGTTTCTAGACCTTTATTCCTTTCTTCCATCTTTATCTTTATCCTTTCAATCAGCTTTTAAATATCCCAGGAGGTATAGCTTTTAAAAAAGAGTTGATCTCTTTCCTTGTTTTCTGTATAATCTCCTTTCCTTGGGAATCTGGCTCAGGTCCTGAAAGGGTCTGGTTAGGCTCTGTGCTGGAAGGGGTCTAGGTTGCCTTTTGAAAGTGTTTTTGTTACAGTCCCTTCCGCCTCAGTCTCTCAGGCCTGCTGTGGCCCCTGAACACCTCCCCCCTCCCAATGTGAAGAACCCAGGATCTTCACACCAAGCTACACCCCAAGACCTTTTTATTTTGAGACAGGGTCTCACTAACCCTGTAATCCCAGCACTCTAGGAGGCTGAGGCAGGAGAATATCAGGCTTTTTTTCCTAACAGGAAGCATCCGCCTTGCTGGATATGGTTTACTAAGGAATCCTGAGTCCAGTACCAGCTCACCTCCCATGGGTTTTGCCTCTCTCCTGAGATTTATGGGGCCCCCAAAGACCCTGATGGCCTTTGTGGGACACTCAGAATTGCAGTGACACCAGCCTGGGGACCTGTGGTTTGCTTACAGCAGAGGGAGATGGAAGATTTGTACAAAGCCATGGGACGCACATGCTTAAGGCCACTACAATCCCACTTTAATTAAATTCAGTCTCCAAATATTTGAGTCGTGATCTCCATCCAGCGTGGATGAGAAAGAGCCTGGTTCCCACTGTACCTTGCTACCTTGTGTCCATGTCCCCTCTCTCGTCTGACAGGGGAACTACACACGTGCATGAGCAGGCAGCTGTGACATTGCACAAGAGGACAGACAGACACATGGACGAGGCAGTGCTGTGGCCCCCAGAGGCTGGCAGCAGACTGTTCTGGACATTTAGAAGGATTTAACTCACCAGGAAGTGGGGACCACATGGGTGGGGCGGTGATTTTATAGATGATACCCCCTCCACCCAAATTGAACTCCTCAGTGCTGTTCAGTGAGCTCACAAACAGAGTGTGACAGCTTGGTGTGATTCCAACAGACACACCCAGAGCTCCTCTTTCTGTGTCCCAGGCCCACAGTTCAAATCCCCAGTTCAAGCTGGTCACGGGGGAAAGACACTGTCACAGGTAGAGAAGCAAGTCTTGCATGGCCAGGTCTCCAGGTCTTCTAATGTTTCCAAAAATGTCAGAACCTTGGAAGTTTGAAAATAACCCTCTCCCATTTCTGCATTCTTTCTACAACATAGAAATGGCTTTAGAATGCCCTGCGAGCCAAGCAAAAGCACTCTATGCACCTAACTCAGAAGGGACTTATAACTTCTGATTGACAGCAAGGAGGCATTGGTGATGAACCGCAAGGGTGATGGAATTACAGGGGCCAGAGCTCTGGATCCAGCAGAGAGAAAGAAATGGCTGAGGAGGTGAGAGTCCCAGCCATCTCTTTGCCATGGAAAGCCCGAGGGAGGAGGCTTCTATTTTTTCTGTATTAAGAGATCAATGGGAGATTATTAATAATCCTGTACATTGATGTAGCACTTCAAACTCGAGTGCTTGCTTGTCTGTAATCTCACTTGATCCTTGCAGCAGCCCCAAGAGCTTGTCAGAAACATCCAGCACTTCCCAGCCCGATTAGAGGGAGATAAGGACCCAGACACTCTTGCTCACAGAAGGAAGGCAAAGGAGAAGAAACAGAAGGACTTGGGTGTCGAGGGAAGGCTCAGAAATAAGGCCATTGTGCTGGCTTTCAGCTGCTCTCTTGCTCTCCCTGTTTGCTTGCTTTTGGCCGCCATGGTGGCAGAAGCCAGAATTCATGGAAGCTGCACAATGTGGGGCTCAGTCGCAGAGGAAGTGGCGGAGGACAGAGCCTATGAGATTGTAAAGCTTGTGACTAAGGAGCCCAGATAACCCTCAGTGCCTTGTTAGAGTCCCCAGATTCACACCGTGGTTAACCTCAGTGAAGTCCATATTCCTAAAACATGCTCAACTCAGCCAGTCTTTATAATTTGGAGACAAAGAGGTGAAGGTTCTCTATCAAAGGTGCAGTGAACCAGAGGTGGTGGCACATGTTTGTAATCCCAGTGCTCTGGAAGGCTGAGACAGGAGGATCATAAGTTCCAGCTCAGCCTTGGCAACTTAACAAGACCCTATATGAAAGTAAAAATAAAATACAAGAAGGGCTGAAGATATAGCTCAGTGTGAAGACCCTGGGTTCAGTTCCTAATACTGCAAAAAATGTGGAGTGAACATACCCAGCGGAATGACAACAATAAAAAAAATCCAGAACACTGTTTGTGACAGTGTGGAGAACCTGGGGGCTCTGTGCTATGTTGGTGGGAATGCAAGATGGCACGGTCTCTGTGGAAAGCAACATGGCGGATCCTCAATTAGACATAAAATCCTTGCATGGTGCAGTAATTCCATTTCTGGGTGTATTCCCAAAGGACAGGAAGCAGGGACCCAAAGAGATATTTGCATAACTTGCAGAAACATCACTCACAAGAGCCAAAAGGAGGAAACCACCAAAAAGGGAACTCCAGTGTCCATCAACTGATGGGCCAGCACATTGAGTATATCATGGAATATTGTTTGGCCTTAAAGAGGGCAGAAATTCTGACACCTGCCTCAACACAGATAAACCCTGAAGATGTAACGCAAAGGGAGATAAACCAGTCACAAAAGACATATACTGTAGGATTCCACCTACGTGAGGTCCCTTGAGTTGTCCAAGTCACAGACAGGAAGTAGAACGGGGGGCACCAGGAGCTGGGGAGATGGAGGGCAAGTCAGTGTTTAATGGATGCAGAGCTTTGGTTTGCAAGATACAGAGTTGTGGAAGTTGGCTGCCCAGCAGTGGAAGTTGACTTAGTGTGATGAACTCTATACTACAAAATGGGCAACATGGAAAATTTTATGTTAAGTGTATTTTATCACAATTAATATTTAAAAACAAATTTAAGTGGGATGAAATTCCAGGACTGAGGAGATTGCCCTGGTCTCCCTCATTTACCGTTGTGGGGTTCATCAACTGTACCCTGACTCTGAACTCCCTAGTCACACATTGTGCTTTCTATGCCTGGGTCACCACTTCTGTTTCCTCTTCCTGTGTGCTTTGCCTATCTTTGTCCTGGACTCAGTTCCAGTGCTAGCCTTTTCTCAGCCTGACCACTCACAACATCCCTGAGGGTCAGTCTAAGAGCATCCAAGATTGTCTTCTTTGCTTTCTGTTGCTGTGACAAGCCAAGGTGATTAATGGATAAGGAGGATAGGTTAATTGTGGCTCATGGTTTGGGAGGTGCCAGTCCATGGTTGCTTGGTCCTGTTGCTCTGGACCTGTAGCAGCACAGTATGTCAGTGGTAGGAAGCTACCCACCTCATGGTAGAGTTTAAGAGACAGGATGGGGGAAAGGGGATGGGGTTCCTGTGTCCCCTTCAAGGGCAAAACCTCACATCACCCAACTTCCCCCACTTAGTTCCACCATCTCCCATTGGCACCATGAGCTGAGACTAAGCCTCCAGCACCCAGGCCCTTGGGGACATTCCAGGCTCTTATGCAGCTGGGATGATGAGAGTCTCCTTAACAAGATGTGAAAAAAATCCCATGCTTAGCAGCAGCTGTGCCTAGTGTGCTGGTGAACACGATTTCAGACATTATCAAGAGCTACTTTTCTTCTGCTCCCTCTTCTGCTGGCTGCTGGATGTGATATTTTGATTCATGCATCATTGAAAATTTTCTGTCCCATCCCTCCACCAGCAAGAGCTGGGCTGCCTGGGAATTTAGGTTTGTGTGTGTGTGTGTGTGTGTGTGTGTGTGTGTGTGTGTATTACCGAGGATTTAATCCAGGGTCTTTGCATTGAGTTATATCCCTAATCCTTTAATTTTTTATCTTGAGTCACGGTCTTTCTAAGTCACTAAGTTGCACAGGCTGGACTGCAATATGTAATCCTCCTGCCTCAGCTTCCCAGAGTGCTGGGATTCTAGGTGTGCACCACCACACCTGGCTTTGGGCTCATTTTTAGGTAACGCATAGTCCTGGTTGAGTTTCAGAGGCAGTAACAAACTTGTCCATGTTGACTGTTAATCTAAACTCCGAGCTAGATTTAGCATCAGATCGTCTCCATCCTGTAGTTTGGGGTTGCTTTGGAGTGGAGGCCTGGTGTGAAAGTGGAGGCCTGACCTGTTTCCTGTGTTCTCCATCCTTCCCAACAAGAGTGCGGGAGCCAGAGAGCGGAAGTGAGGGGGAGGAGGACAGGACTGGTGCTGTTGGTGCTCTGGGAACTTGCGCTGTCCTCCCCATGCTTTGGGCATGAGGTGGCAGCTCCCCTGCCTCCCTCCCTCTCATTTCTTTTCCCCCACCTGCCCTTCTCTGTCTTTTCCTTGGACCCCACCTGCCCAAACGGGCCTCCTGTGAGTGAAAGTAAAATGTCATCAGAGTCAAGAGACTAAAATCCTAGCCCAGGCTCCACCCTGATCAGCTGTGCATCCTGAGGAACATCATAGATGTCTCTGGTTCTCCCACCCTTTGCTAAGCACGTGAGGTCCTGGCAGTGTGTTGGAGGCAACTGGAGGCTGAGCACAGAAAAAGACACGGCCGCCAGGTGGCAGGAGAAGTCTGAGTTTCACTTAATTGTAGCTTTGGCAGATTTGCTGAGGGGGGCCCATCCCTCACTGTGTGGGACCTGCAGAGACTGCAGTATGTGGCTGCCACTCTGAAGGCAGGGAGGATGGGGCTCTCTCCCCGGAGCAGGATCAGGAGGGCGCTGGCACAGCTAGCCCAGGGGCACCTCTGGGTCAATGTGCCTGGGTCTGAGAAGCCTGGAGTCTTCCTAGCTACTAGGGTTGTCTTGTCTATGGCCAGCAGGGATTGGGCACTTTGTATGTGTGTGTGTGTGTGTGTGTGTGTGTCTGTCTGTCTGTCTGTCTGTGTGTCTTTGTGGTTATTTTTTGAGATAGGATCTCACTGTGTAGTTCAGGTGGCCCTGAACTCACCACATAGCCCAGGCTGGCCTTAATTTTATGGTGATCCTTCTGCCTCAGTGTCCCGAGTGCTGGGATTACAGACATGCACCACCATGCCTAGCTAGGTATTTTTTGAATAAGGTTTTAAGTTAACATTCATTTTTAGAAAGCTAATGTGTGCATGAGGTATGTCCAAAATATTGGTGTATGTTTAAATTTTTAAAAAATTTACTACAGTAAAAGGTGTGCAGCCATGAATCTCCCTTGAAGTCCTCCCCCTTGCTTGGAACCCAAGTATCCCATCATTCTGGCCATTTTCTGAGGCAGTTCTGGACGTCCTTTTTTGTATTTTCAGTTGTGCTGTTCCAGCTGCCTTCCTGAGTTGATTGAACACATTTACCTTTCATGATCATTTTGACTTTGGGGATGATCCAGAAGTTGAGCGATGTCGTATCTGATGAATAGCGTGGATGAAGACAAACCATCATGTTTTCATTTGATGGAAAGTGCTGTAAGTGTAAAGTGTTAATTGCATCGAATTAACACACATGTGCACATCCAATTGCTTTACCACAGTCGATGTAAGCATACTTTCACCCCTAGAGAGTCCACCTCCTTTGTGTAGTCCTCAACTTATTCAGTAGATCTTATTTTATGCTTTATTTCTTGTCTTTTGAGGCTTGGTCATTTTGTTGTTTTATTATTTTTCCTCTAGTAGTTTGAGATTAAGAAGTTATTCATCTCTCCGTTCCTAGTAATTACCCTTAAAGATTTTAGGCAATGTCCAGAATTAGTCAGTAATTTTATTTACTCCAGAATAAGTCAAGGCTTTTAGCATAATTGAATTCCCCTCATTTTTTTTGCCAACTGCTCTCTCTTTTATCTTACTAAACTACCCCATTCTATGGCAAAATCTTTGGAAATTTTTATTTTTGGTGACACACAGTAATTGCACATTTAATGGGGGATGATATGATGCTTTGATTCACGTATACATTGCAAGTTTTCAGTAACACTTTAAAGATATCGTCCATCAAGAATTATGTAGACAGATACTTTGTTCTCCTCTGCATTTCAGTTTTCGACCCATGAAGCTCATGAGATGATTGTTGGTGGTTTGGTTTTATTATTTTATTTTCCCTCCATCACTGTGGTTATTTGCATCTTATGCTGTTTTCTTAAATTTATTAACTGTTTTGCTTGTTTTGTTAGAGTTAATCCTTAACTAACTTGTTTAAAACTGACTTATGGATGGTAAACTCTTGGAGATCTCATATGTATTTCATATGTATTTTGATTTTACACTTAAAGATTAGCTTTGGATGGGGTATAAAATGCAAAGTTCGAAATAGGTTTTGTCCTCAGACTTTCCAGGTCTCGCTCTTTTGGTTTCTGGCGCCTTTGTGGTCAGTAAGGTGGAGCCAAGGGAGTTTTTGTCCCTTTGCTGACAAGGTCTTCATCCCACCCCATTTTGGAATCTTCTAGGGCTTCTTCCTTGGCTTGGCTGTTCTGCAGTTCTTCAAAGTGCTGAGGGTGCTGCCTTGCTTTGGATGGCTGTTGCCCCTGGTCCACATGTGAAACCTTGGTCACCACGGTGCTGTACAGCTTTAAAAGGTGGGACTAGCAAGTCTGTTGACTGAAGGGGATTGTGGGACCCCACTCCTCCTGAGCCTCTGCTTCAGTCTCTCTGGCTCCAGAAGTGACCACTCACCCTCACCCACACCTGCCACTGACGTCTGCCACCTTAGTCAAGGCCACACCAGTGGGACTCCACTGCTCTGCCTGGGACTTTGAACTCTGACACTGAGCTACACAAACCTGTCCTTATTTCATAAATAACCAGTCTTGGACATCTTGTTGTAGTCATGCAAAACTCACTAGCGCAGGTTTTATTCACTGTGATCAGCTGCTGTGAACTCATTCAACAAAATATACTTGTGTCATTAGTTGGCTCTGAATAATTTATTTTATTTTATTTTTCTGTCCTCCATTCTCTCAGTTCTCTGCATGCGAAATTCTTATTAGATGATTCTGAGTGGTTTGGTTATCTGGGTGATCATTTATTTTCAGCTGCATTGGTCCACGTTCACCCACTCGGTTGAGTTCTATATTTTAATTATCAAACTTTTAATTTATTTTTAAAAAAAAGCAGTGTCAAAGTTTATTCAAGGATGTTGAAATGAAGAGTGGGAGAGAAACTGGCTCTGCAGAGTGATCTTGGGCCGAATAAAGAGAAAAAGAAAAGGTACATGCTGCGTCTGGGAAACGCAGTGTGGGCTATCATGGAAAGTTATGAGAGCCCATACTTTTAATTTCTAAAACTCTAATTGGTCTTTAAAAAAATCCATGTCCCTCTACAGCAGCTATAAATTCACCATGGCAGCAAAATACTTCATTAAAAAAAAATCTCTTTACTACCATCAACCCTCTGGACATATGAGTTCTACATCCTTGAATTCAAACAATTGCAGATTAAAAATATTTGGAAAAAAACTGAACTGCAGAACTGAACATGTACACACTTTTTCTTGTTGTTATTCCCTAAACAACGCAGTGTAACAGCTGTTTACACAGAATTTACATTGGGTGAGGCATATTGTAAGTCATCTGGAGATGATTTAACGTATATGGATGGACAGGTATAGGTTGTATGCCAATACTGTGCCATTTTATACAAGGGACCTGAGCATTTGTAGAGTTTGGTCTTCGTAGAGTTGGGTCCTGGAACCAATCTAGAGGACACTGAGGGAAGATTGTTTTACCCAGTATTTTAAACATCTTGAAAACTATGCATTCGTAGATGACCTTAACCTTGGTCACATGTGGCAAAATCTGCAAAAAAATGACAAAACCAAAGGTGATACTTTTTTTTTTAATTCTTCAAGGGCAGAGTTACCAATCTTGAGACTCATTTTAAAACGAGACAGCACAAGACTTACTCTGTCTCCCAAAGAGAGACAAATAAGCTAAATAGACTTTTTGTTTTAAAAACACTTCCAAAACTCTGCCACAGCAGTTCTGACTCGTCACCCAGCTCTGTCAGTGAGCCTAAATTTAGATTGCTCCTTGTTATGAAACTAGGACATTCCATTTTTGTTCGAAAAGGAATATGACACAGAAGCCTATTCAGCTGCTTTTAATTCATAAAACACTTCAATTTAGCCAAGAAAATAAAGATGTTAATTGCAGCATTATTTATAGTTGCACTTACTGGAAACAACCCAAATGGTCAGAAGAAAGAAGACAATAAGGCATGTTTTATTCAATCAAAGAATATTATGCAGACATTAAAAAGGACATTGATGAAAACTCTTGGGAAGATGAAAAACACTTAGGAAGGTTAAAGGAAAAAATAGGAGATAAAATTGTGTGCATGCTACTGTGTGTAAAATACACTTGAAAATGAGAAAATGCAAAATGTTATTTGTGTAAGTGGACCCAGATGCTCTTTATGGGGGAGTTTCTTCTTTGCAAAGTTTTGCAAATGTGAGGTCACCTTTAAAGTGTGGTTTAGGGAAATATTTAGCAGAGCATGTGACATACAACTCAGTAGACAGAGACGGGAGCCCTGAGTCGCAGTCATACGCTGCCTGGACTTGAAGCAACCCCAAGCGTCGGAGTACCCGTGACCTCGAGGGACCTGGTGCCTTCTCCTCCTCCAAAGATCACTTCCTGCCTACTTTAAATACTTCCAGAAAACTTGTAAATTTCTGGTCTGGTACTATTACTGACTTATTATATATAAAACATTTTACCTTTTAATGGGACTTAGAATCACAGGAGAAGTATGCTTAGTTGGGGGCCATGACCAAGATTATGGGACATGAGGGAGTGCACGGGAATTGGTACCTGTGCGGTGACATTGTCAGCCGGGCAGCTCAGACTCTTTGTGTCGCTGTCTGGTAGAAGGGGGCACCTGGGGAGGAGCCCATAGGCCTGAAACAAGCAGCCCAGATGATGCTTTTGGTTTTGCTGTCTCTTCCAGGTAGAAGGAGAGTGGGTCTGGGCCGCGGGTCACATTGGAAGATGGTTCAGTAGAGCAGTTGTGGCTGCTGAGCCCTGACTGTGAGCATGCCTCCTTTGTGGGCTCGGAAACACCTTCTCCATTTGCTTTGCTTCCTTGCCCCCTGTTATGCTTGATACATTGTGTCAATTTGAGAAGTTTAGAAGTTTAACTGAGAGACTCTGTGCAGAGAGCCAGGAGCCTTACTTTGTAAATATCCTCAGGGAAAAGGAGGAGGGCACAGGGATTTTGTGAGCCTACATCTGCCCTGGGGGGTGAGGGGTGGCCTGTGTACAATATAAGGGAAGAAAAGAGGGCTTGCTCTTTCCCCTGTTTTGCTCTGGCTGCTTTTGCTGGCTGCTATCTTAAAGTGTTGTCCTGGTGCCATGCCACCCTGATTATGGACAGAAACCTCCACAAACAGTGAGCAAAATAAACCTTTCCTTCTTTCATTTTGGGTGTTGGGTGTTTTATTTCAGTAAGAAGAGAAAGGTAACCAAGACACCTCCTCTGCCCTGGCCGCAGCAGTTTTCAGGATTCAGGGTGAGGTCCAGGGTTTTCTGTCGCTATGCAAGACATGGATGTCCACTGTGCCAGGGAATGTCATGGAGGAGAGTGACTCGAGATTTTACTGCTCTGTAAATCTTGGAGCTAGATGCTGAATCAAAAGAAAGAGCAGCTTGAGCCTATCTCTCCAGATGCCGGGAGTGCCGGGGGGGATGGACCTAGGTCAAGGGCCTGAAGATCTTCCAGCCCAGCCTATCCTCCTGCCATTCCCAGAGCCTTGCCAGAAACAAGCAGCATCTCATGCAGCCGGGGTGAGCTCGGATTGGCAGGTGTTACAGAGCCTGTGCTTCTGTAGATGAGACAGGGAGAGGCGGGAGAGGGGAAGGGAGACAAAATTAACGAGGAGTTTTTAGCTAATGTTGCTGTTGATTAAAAAGTTAGGGCGACCCAGTGGGGTGGCTTGTGGGCCAATTCAGTGCCCTGTTCGCTGCCTCCATCCAGATGCATCATGAGAGGAGACGTGCATGGAGATGGGGTCCCTCAGATGTGGGAGGGTGGCTGAGCTGAAACCCCTGGTGACCATGGGGGCCGACCTGGCTCAGCGTCAGCCACAAAGACCCCAGGGTAGACCTGGCCGCTCCACTCCTTCATGATCTCAGCTCATAGACCGTGTCAGACCCAAGACAGCTTCTCGGGAGCTGAGTTACTGAAGCAGATCTCGGTTGTTGATTGGCCTGACTGGGCCCCTGGGGTAGATGGCCAAGGCACAGCCCGTGACGGAGGGGGGGCAGGGACCCTGCGGTGTGTCATGAGGGCTGCAGCCCCTGGGCACTTGCCGAGTCTCCGATGAGGCCCACGGGAGGCAGGCGCTGCCAGAGCCTGTGACTCATTTTCAGATTTTCACAGACAAAGCCTGGGTGAAAATCCCCGCGCTGGGCTCCCTGCCCACAGGGCCAGCATGGGTCAGGGAGGCAGAGCTCTTGAATCAGAGACAGGAGAACTTAATTTTTTTTTGCAGATAGAGATAAATTGACTCCAAAGCAGGATATGATTGTTCCTGTCTCCCTATTTTACTAAAGTACACAGTATCAGACTTATGGTGTCTAACATCTAATTTTTACATATTAGAAAACACTGGTTTTGTTCAACAACTGATTTTTTTTTTCTTTTGGTACAGGGCTTATACCTAGAGCCTTCACATTGAGCTATATTCCCAGTCCTTTTGTATGTTTTATTTTGAGCTGGGGGGGGTGTCTCACTAAGTTGGCAGGTTGCCCAGGCTGGGTTGGAACTTGTGATCTTACTGCCTCAGCCTCCCAGAGTGCTGGGATTTATAAATGTGCACCATTGTCACACTAACATCTACCCAGGAACCGCCTCTGCTGGGTACTGTCCGAGGTACTGAAAAGTCTGATAGACTCCAATGAAATTCCTTTCTCCGTGGAGCCTCTACCAAAGTAGGGGAGACCTTGGCCAGAAGGCACAGGTGCGTCGCGGCGCGAGGGGGCGGATAGTGCGTCGGAGAGAGGGAATGCGACCTTTGGATGCTAAAGGGGGGGTTCCCCTTGCAGTAACCCCGGGAGAAGATTGAGGCGACGATCGGAAGGAAGGGGTCGATATCAGAGGATCCATAGATATTGAGTCAGCGCATTTGTGCTGGGTATACCGCCCCCCTCAACCGCAAGGAGGGCGCCTGTCGAGGACGCACACAGCTGGCTCGGTGTTCCTGTCATACCTGGCTCCAGCCAGCTGCAGCAGTGGTGGCGCGGTGGGGCGCGGGGTGGAGAGGAGCAGCGCGTACTTGCAGTGACCCCAGATCCCGACAGGACCAAGCTGGAGATGCGTTCCAGCCCAGTGAACAGGAGGCTTGTTCCTGCTGCGGCGCGGTGGAGCCTGTGCTCACGGCGACCTTGTCTCATGTGTGCGCTCGGCGCCTTTATCACGGGCCTGTGCTCTTGATCCGGCAGGAGTAGACTAGCTTCACATTTGTTTTCTTAAAGTTCTGCTAGTCTTTATTGACTCTCGGGTAGTATCCATTCTGATCCAAATAAAAATACGAAAAGCCAAAGAGGTAGACAGAAGTTCAACGTAATTTTTATGTGCCTGTAAAGACTTGCGTGTGTAAGTTTAATTTTGGTTTATTGGTTACCTGTGGACTGTGAATATCTTCATCTTCACTGTGGCCAGTGTCACGCTCTGTCCCCTTTTACCTCTGGGTTGTGGTGTGAACAGTGACCCCTGGCAAGGACGGACCTCCATAATGATTTCGGGCTGGTTCTTCACCACCATGGGGGGCCAGGAAAGGACTCACCTTGAGACTCAGGAAGCAGTTCAGGATTTCCTGTCTGCAGCAGATGAACAGCTGGAGGGTTCTGATGCCACCTCAGCTGTCTGGATTTCTGGGAATATTGTTTCAGTGCTGACCAAGTGTGTAGTCAGTTGGCTGTTCTGAGCATATAGGAAATGGGCACCTATGAAGTTAGGAGCAGAGTCCCCACTGACAGTGGTGTTCAGCACATGGACGATCACAGCTCGCAGGTACCATCTCAGATGCTTGCATATTGTTTAATCCACATTCTGTCCTATCAGGCTAATGCAATCTGTAAGACAGGTTCATGGAAAAATTGTGTCTGATGCTGAGGGTGTTTCAAAGTGGTATCCTAAATACAGTGCATAATACTTTACAATTTTTTCAGCACTGGGGATTGAACCTGGGGCCTTCACACTGAGCTACATCTCTGGCTTGTTCTTTCTTTCTTTCTTTCTTTCTTCACTTTAGGGTCTTGGTATACAGGTCAAGCTGACTTTGACCTCACCAAAGTAGTTCAGGCTGACCTCAAAATTGCAGTGATCCTCCTGCCTCAGCCTCCTGAATGCTGGGATTAGAGGTGTGCACCACAATGCCCAACTCCTAGCTGTTTTTTTTAAAGAGTTTTTTATTTTGAGGAGCGTTCTCAAAATAAAGCCCTGGAGACTAGGTAGAGGAGAGGGTCTGTATTTGCCCAAACTGGGCTTGAACTTTCAATATTTCTGCTTAAGTTTTTCAGAGTGCTGGGATTACAGATGTTCCACCACACCTGGCCGCTAATATAATGCATTAAAGTAATTAATGCATTAATGTAATGTATACAACTTATGTGATAAAACATATACACCATAGATGTGTTGTGTATGTATCACGTTTTAAATCATTTATATATTAAGTATATATGATATTATATCCTATCATACATTATTTTGCACTGTATAATGGTTCAAGGATGACCCGGTAGTTTGAACATTGCAATCCTTGGAAGAGTAGCTCTGCATAGGATTGGGGAGGTAGAAATTCAGTTTGCTTGTTATGGTAAGTAACTGGGATTTAATCCACCAAAATTCACTTTGCCCACTAATTAGGCTGGAACCATGTGTGTGTGTGTGTGTGTGTGTGTGTGTATCTGTGTTTGTGTGTCTGTATCTGCGTGTGTGTCTGAGTGTGTGTGTCTGTGTGTGTGTATCTGTGTGTGTGTGTATCTGTATCTGTGTGTGTGCGCTTGTGTGTGTGTGTGTCTGAGTGTGTGTGTCTGTGTCTGTGTGTGTGCCTGTGTGTGTCTGTGTGTCTGTATGTCTGTGTCTGTGTCTCTGTGTGTGTCTGTGTGTCTGTGCATGTGTGTCCGTGTGTGTGTGCCTGTGTGTGTATGTGTGCCTGTGTGTCTGTGTGCATCTGTGTATCTGTGTGTGTCTGTGTGTCTGTGTGTGAGACAGGGCATCCTGTGAACTGTAGAGTCTCATTCAGGAAATTCTGGGGGGAGAGGAGAGTGCATTCCCGAACCGGTCCCGGGGTGCAGCGTGGCTGGCTGTGACCCCGCTCTGAGCCACTGGCCAGCCCTCCCACCAGCTTGGTCCCTTGGTCACGGGGCTGAGACCCCTGCCCACAGTCAGGCAAGGCCTGGAGCAGCTGGCCTCTCCAGACCGTTTCTGCTCCAGTGGCTTCACTTTTGTGCGTGTCCCGTAGTAATGTCGGCACCGACTCAGCCTTTGCGAACCCCAAGCTATCTGCGTCTGACAGCATCTTTAACTTCAAGGGACAGGAACACCATCCAAAGTGACTCTGACGAGGAAGAGATTTACTGCCTCGCGTGGTTGCAAAGCCTAGGAACAAGCCTGGCTCTGGCATTCAAGGGATGGTGTGCTGGTTTTTTCCTCTGGTCTCTCGGTTCCTCTAACCTCCAGGGGGCGCTGGTCGCCTTATGTGCTCATATTCAGGACTCCGGTTCTCCGGGACCTGAAAGGGCTCGGGGCTGAGGCACCCTGGAGCTCAGGCTGCTGAACTCCACGCTGGGGGAGGTTGGGAGGCGGGGTGGGGGTCTACATTTCAAACAGGTCCGCAGGGGATGCGCCGGTGTGGTCTGAGAGCCGCGCACCGAGAAGCCCTCTGGATTGTCCTAGCAGCGCTCCCCCCACCTGAAGACCTCACATTCACCTCCTGTGCTGTCAGAGGCCTCTGTTTTCCTGTCCCAGCCGCATTGAAGCCCCCGGGAGCTCTGGATGCCTCTCCTCACTTAGAATGCAGTGGGCTTGATCTTTGCCGATGCCATCTGGGTTCGCAGAGAAAAGGCGACAAGTCCCTAATGTCATTTTCATTTATCTACATGCTGTGCCACAGTCCCTGAGAGCCCAGCCTAACAGACAGCCCTTGACAGTACACGGCCATCGGTGCAGCCTGTCGCCACCCTCTGCTGTGGCCTGGCTGTGGGTCTCACCCATGGCCCTAGGTGTGGCCACCTTCTTTTCCTGTCCTGTACTTACCTCTTGGGGGGCGGCGAGGCCCCTCTTTTCCAAAGAACCTTCGGGAGAAGAACTGGGTGGACACACACCTGCTTGGCACCCCTTTCCTCGGAAGGACATTGTGTTTACTGTCACAGGCTGGCTTTCCTCTTAGGCAGAGAGGTGAGTACTTGGATACTGTCTCACCTGAAATTCCAGTTTGTCTTCTGGGGTCAAGCGCTAATGTCCCCACATGATACTCTTCCTAACAGTTAGAATTTCATTTTGTTCATGATGCCGCAGTGTGTAGAGGCTAGGGCTTGAAAGACCCATGAGAGAAAGGGAAGGCCCTGACACGCAGGGTATAGGGGAGTGAGTTCTTCAATTTCCGGTTGCACACAGCTATGACCCTGTAGAAGCAGCACCTACTTTCCTGATGTGGGTGTTTGCTTTGGTGGCAGGATGCCAGTCCTGATGATGCCCCCAGTCAATGACTGGGGAAGTCCCCTGAATGGCTTCCTCCCCTGTTACCTAGACCCCCATATCGAGCACTCCAGGTGAAGACTGGATTCGAATCCTGGAGGTGTAAGCGGGGGAGGTAACCAGACTTGTAACTTGAATCATCAGAGACTCCCAGATGAATCTAGCCTCCATCAGTGAACACATACTATCTTTCCCTCACCACTGAGATTTGTGGTTTGTTACATAGCAATAGCTGACTGATACAGAGGGCAGAACAGCTGGTGGAGACACTGGGAAATGGGATAAGATTTTATCACCTTCTCAGATTTCCTTTGACAGGCTCTGTTTCATAATCAGAGACCACCACTCCATGTTTCCAAAAAATATGATTCATTTTGCCTCCCTCATTATGATTTGCAGGGTAATGATGTCATTAAGTGCTTTTAAAACTTTCACATTAGCTAAGTGATGGGATCAGAACCAACACTTTGGCAAGATTTCAAAACTGAAGGGGATCTGGGAGGCAGGTTCATTTATAATAAAATAACTTAGAGGCTTTGGTTTTCAATTATTAAAGTTCTAGTGCCAAAGCTCAGCCATACAATTTAGTTCTTAGCTATTTTCGATAATATCTCCTCTGTGTTTAACATCTAAGCACCCAGTCAATCAACAGTGATTGTGCAATTCTCCTTATGTGCAGTATGGCATATGGAGTGGTGGGGAGAATATAATGTGAAGAAGTACTCCCAACTCTTTGGAAATTCATAATTTATAGTAAAAATAAACCACTTAATTTATAGTAAAAATAAACCAATTATTCCTTGAAGTGCTTACAGAGTTTAGCAGGGGGTCTTTAGTAACTTTGTTTTTTTATGAATTAGTATAATAATCTATGTTTATTTCAATAACTTACAAAATTTAAAAAATCTAAAGATGGATTGTTAATAATTCTAATATTCAGATAACCTTTGTTGACATTTTGATGAGTAATTTTTCCAGGTACATATTTTTTCATCCAGAAATGTTTTTTTGCAGAAAGAAAATAGTATGTGAAGGGTGATCAAAGTACAGCAAGTATCTAAAAGACACATTGCCATTAATCCCTCTCAGAATACTCATAATGTTCCCCTTACTTCTAATACACTTACCCCAACATTCTTAGCAATGTATATTTTACTGCTTTGCACGCCTGAAGTCCAGCACTTAGGAGGCTGAGGGGGAGAATTGCCAAGAGAGCAAGGCCAGCCTGGCTACATAGTGAGTTCAAGGCCAGCCTGAACCACATAGCGAAACTCTGTCTCAGAAAACCAAAAACAAATTTTTAAAAATAATCTACATTGTATTTTAACTGCCCCTTACATTTCTTTTTTCCGCCTAATGCACCATGACCATATTTACATGCCAATAATTATTGATGAATAATTTTAATGGTTGCAGAGTATTTGCTTGCAGCAATACACTGTGGCCTGTTCCATGAATCTTCTACCAATAGTTATTTAGGTTATTTCCTGGTTTTTAAATTCTTAAGTCTTCAAGTATGAATTTCTATGTCAAAGCTGTGCTCTTTGAGTGAAGCATTTGATACACATGGGTAAACGGACCTCCAAGGGTTCTATTCTCAACACCTCCTCTGCTTAGGTGGTCAAATCACAACTGAAGCAGGTAATGAACGTGTGTTTTTCTGTCTCAGAGGCTGTCCTTGTCAAGTTTGTGAGTTGGTTCCAAAAGCTTGATGTTCCTGCAACTCAATCAAAATCTTCAAATTTGGTCCTTTCAACTCGGTGTCTGTGAAGTCCTGTCTTCTCTATTAAATCTCTGCCCCACAGGAGGAATGGCTATACCACATCTGCACAGAACAGAATCAACAGAAAGACAGAGGTGCTACTGTGTCTCCCCGAGACACGGACTCTAACTCCCTCTGCAAGCCCCTTCCACCCGCAGTCACCAAACCCACGGTCATGGCTGCTTGAAAAACTGAGCATTGATCTCTGTCCTGGGACACCCCCAGACTACTGGGAGATTCCATGGGCTCCAAACACAGCTGCCTATGGGTAAGCCCAGTACTGCTGAGCTCCACACTCCCCACCAGACATGTGAACTTGTGTATCAGCCTTCTTCTGACCTAGAAGAAAGGGGCACTACTGCAGATGTGGAACATGCAAGGTAACTTAGATGCTGTTGTGGTTTGATGTACTTTGTCCCCCGATGGTTCTTGTGTTGGATGCTGGGTCCCCCTCTGGTGATGTTTGCAGATAGTGGGCCCTTCAAGAGCTGGCATCTTGGGGAAGTCATTGAGGAGCTTCCCTTGGGAGAGACCAGGGTGGTTCTCACAGGACTCCTAGATGGTTCTGCAACAGGGTGATGATTATGACAGAGCAGGGCCAGCCTCTCCCCAGGCTCTGGTTCTTCTCCCGTGGTGTGGTCTCCATCCTGCATGTCCTCACACCGTGATACGATCGCTGTGTGATGATCCAGTCAGAGTGACTCCCAGGGCTGAATCAGTAAGGGTTTCTGATTCCTAGATCTTCAGGTGCCACAAGCGTGAGCTAAATAAGCCTCTGCACTTTATAAAGTATCCAGCGTCAGATAGTTTGTTATAGCAATGGAAATTGGACTAATAGAGGTGCTGGCTCTATTTCATGTAGCATTGCTGAATTAGTGCATCCAGAAAAGGGCCTTTTCTGCCCTGATCAGGTAGCTCTTCCCTGGGTCTCTTTGTTCTTTGTTCTTTTTTTTTTTTTTTTTTTTTCCGGCACCGGGGATTGAACTCACAACCTCACGCCTGTTAGACAGGCGCTTAAGTCACTGAACCAAACTCCAGGCCCTGGTTTTTTGAGTCAGGGTCACACTGTGTAGTTCAGGCCAGCCTTGCGCTCGAATTGTAGCCCAAGCTGGCCTCGAACTCACAACGCTCCTCCTACCTCAGCCTCCCGAGTGCTGGGATTAAAGGCATGTGCCACTACGCCCGGCTCGTCTCTTTGTTCTTTCCTCCCTAGTAGGCTTCCTTCAATTTCTGGTCCCAAAGTCCAAGTAGGGTAACTAAACTAAAGATGAAATATACCAAAAGAAAAGGAGATGGGAAAGCTGAGGGTGACTGCTTCGGTCTCTCCACCTTGTGTGACAAATGGATTCCCAGAGTTCTTTTAAATGAAAATTGCTCTTTCTCATCTGGCTTCGCACATCCCATCTGGGGCACCGTGAGGTGGGCAGGGACAGGAAATGCACTGCTCCCTTAAATCCAAGCCATGTCTGCTGGAGCCAGTGACTTTATAGCCTGCTGTGGGGAGGAGGAAAATAAAAGCATGGAACAAAAGCTCCACCAGGAATATATTCCTCAAAAGCCTGCGGTACTATGATTAACAGAAGGCAAAAGAGACTTTAAGACAAAAAGCATCAGAAGGTGTGAGCTGATCTTTGTATCATGTGAACAGGTTTCATTTAGGAAGGAAGGTGTAGCCACTCCCAGCATAGATGCACCAGGCGAAATAGCTCTAAACAGATGAAGTGAAAGCAGAGAGAGCTGCCGAGGGGATTGATAAATCCACCCTTACAATTGTTACAATTGTTTCAATTATGGATAAGCCAGTGGGACGAAAAGTGAGCAGGAATAGGGAGGTTTGCACAAGTCACAGCCCGACCTAACGAACCCCATAGCATTCTGCATTCAGTGTAGGAGACGGAGAAAATACACGGAGACCCACAGACATTAATCATGGAGTCGCCAGGCCACACCGTAGCCTCAATAAATCTTACAGAGTAGGTTTCGCGTGGCCCTTGCTCTCTGATCACACTGCTATTAAGTCAGAAGTTAATACAGAAAGACAAGTTAAACATTGCTCACTGGTCAGCCATTTGAGAACACACTGTGAAAGAACTTGGGAGCGAGAAGAATGTTAAAGAGTCAGTGGGTATGCAGAGGGTTTTTCTTCATATTGGACTCCTCATCCTTTTGTGCTAACCACCTGAATCTTTGACAGAGACCTCATTTTTTTTTTTTGAGCAAAACCAAAATGTCTTAGGCTTGTCATGGACCCTCCTGTCTCAGCCTGCAGGTCAGGCATTTATCCAAGGAGTGGTGGGTCCTTTTAGATAATAAAGGTATTAACATATCAAAATTTGAACACTGGGGGTGCTTGGCATAGCTGCAGGTGTGCACAGAGGGTGCTCAGGGGTGGCCTGGCCCCAAGTCTTTCTAGTGGAAACACCTTCCATAAAATCCTGAATTCAAGCCAGGCGTGGTGGTTCATGCCTGTCATCCCCAGCACTTAGGAGGCTGAGGCAGGGGGGTTGCTGTGAGTTTGAGGCCAGCCTGAGCTACAAAGTGAGTTCAAGGCCAGCCTGAACTGCATGGTAAGACCCTGTCTCAAAAAGAAAAAAAAAATTCCCAAGTTCATTCTTGTAATTCAAGTTGCAACATCCAACCTTCAACACTTTAATTTTAAACTTAGTATGAAGCATCTAATTTATTCAAAGTAAATACTAACTCCTTAAAAAAATCAGATCCAGAAAATTTGCCTAACTTTCTTATATTTGTGTCTTTTATTTCATTAGTGAAAATTTTGCTTAACTCATAATATACATCAGGTTGTTTCAGGATAACAGTATCAATATTACTAGTCTGCTAGGCAAAATAAATGTGGTTGAAGACTTCTTAGCTATTTTATGTTATATTTTATTTTGTGTTTATGCCCAGATTATGTCCAACTAGGGAAGGGTGGTTGAAGTACTCTATTTTAACAGTGTGTGAAATACTTCTTTTCTTTATGTTGTGATAGTACCAATTTTTATACAGTTATGCCCATTTGTTTGTTTTAAATTTTAAAAATTTATTGACTTTTAGTTTTCTGTTTTTCTTTGCAGTACTGGGACTTGAACTCAATGGCTTTGTTCCTACCCCCTCCATTTTTTTACAAAACTTTTTTTTTGAGTCAGGAGCTCACTAAGTTGTCCAGATGGGACTTGAGTTTGTGACCAGCTTGCCTCAGCCTCTTAGAGTGCTGGGATCACAGACATGTGATACTCTGTCTGGGTTGATTTTGTCTTAATTTTATTTTTAAATGTATTTAAATGAATTACACAGTCTCAGTGTTAAAATTGTACCAAAATATTTTCAGGGAGATTGAGATTCCATTCTTGTTCCATTGATTTGTCTTTTTCTAATCCCACAGGTAACCATTTGCAACCAGTTTCTGGTTTAGGGTATAGAGGAATGTGTGTATAGTAGAGGAAGAGAGGGAAGATGGAGTCAGAAATGGAGAGAGAAGGAGACAAGGAGAGAAAGAGAGAGAGAGAGAGACAGAGAGAGAGATTCTTCTGTCATTTTCTCAAAATCGAATATAGCGTGTTAATCAGGACAGACTGTTGCCATGGTCCGTTTTCTGCGGCTATAACAGAAGACTGCAGACTGGGTAATTTATACAAGAAAGAAGTTTACTTGGCTCACAATTTTGGAAGCCCAAGAGCATGGGCCTGGCATCTGGGCGGTACCTGGTGAGGGCCTTTTGCTGGTGGGTTCTCTGCAGAGGTGAACCCAGGGCACCACATGCTGAGAACGAGTAACTGAAGCCCTTGGATCTCTCTGCTTGTTTTTAGGTAATAGCACCCTGGGGGCCCCATGCTCATGGCCTCACCTGACCCTCGTTACCTCCCAGTGGCCTGGCCCCCAGTCACCATTAACCTATGACTTGGGGATTAAGTTTGCAGCACATAAAATTGGGGGATGCAGTCCAAACACAGCAACCGTGCTGTAGTGCAGAGCTGGTGACACCCCCAAACTTCAGGGGCACACTGCCACAGAAGCTGGCTTCTCACTCATGGAGGCTGCATGGTCTGGCGCCCAGGATGCCGGAGTTGGTCTGCCTGGAATGTGCAGCCTCGACATCCCGCGGTGGAGACCAGAGGACAGCTGTGACCGCTGGCAGCAGCTTCCAGGTGTCCTGAGCTTCCCCGTCCTCCCTCCCTTTCCCCTTTCCCGGCTATTATCTCAGTCTCTTGTATTTTGTATTTAGATCTCTTCATCTAAATTGGTTTCAGTTTTCCTGAGCAAACCCGACAGATACAGCTGGATGCCGTCTCTTGTTTCCCTGATTTGGTGTCTCACACATTCCAGATCACACTGAGAGGCAGTGGAGAACAGCTCAGGTTGGGATGCACCGCCAGTTCTGCAAACTTTGGAACGAAGAAAATTAACATTTACAGCCACAAATGTGTGACAGAACCATTCTCATTAAAGTGGAGGCTCTGGTTGGGTGTGGTGGCACACACCAGCAATCTCAGCTACTCAGGAGGCTGAGGCAGGAGGGTTGCAGGTTCAAGGCCAGCCTGTCTCAAATAAAAAATAAAATAAAATAAAATTCAGGTACTGGCAGAAGTTTGAAAAAAATCAAGGGAGAGAGGAAATATAAGAATAGACTGCAGTACCCAAGGTAAAGGGTGATATGGCATTGATTTTCAAACCAGAGGTCAAAGTTGGGTGTGGTGGTGCACGCCTTTAATCCCAGCGCTTGGGAGGCTGAGGTAGGTGGAGCGTTGTGAGTTTGAGGCCAGCTTGGGCTACAATGTGAGCGCAAGGCCGGCCTGAGTTACACAGTGCAACCCTGCCTCATAAAACCAGGGCCGGGAGTTTGGCTCAGCAGCTTGCGCACCGGTCAGGCAGGCACGAGGTTGTGAGTTCAATCCCCGGTGCCGCAAAAACAACAACAACAACAACAAAAAAAAAAACTAAAAAAAACCAGAGGTCAGAGAATAGATTGTTTAACATGTTAGGCATATTGGATGAGCTGTTGTTTAAGGATGATGATATAAAATTGGATATCAACTACATTCATTCTGTAAAAAGTAAATTCTGTTGCATCTGTGGGTGCATCTATCACCTTTCCTTTACGTGTTCCTTCCTCAGCGGATACTTCAGTCCACTTTGCTACTTGGGGACAGTGACTAGAACTGCAGGGAACGTGGGAATGCAGACGTCTCTTCAACACTCTGACTTCATTTCCTTTGGATATATAGGATACTATTCAGCCTTAAAACAACAGCAGCAGCAGCAGTAGCAACAACAACAGCAAAAAGCCTGTTGTTTGGAAAAATCTGGATGAAGGTAGAGGACAATACGCTGAATGAAGCCAGGCACAGAAAGACGAACAATGCATGTCTCATTTGTGCGTGGCATGCGACAAAGCCAAACTCAGAAGCCGAGTAGAAGGGTGGTTATCAGAGCTGGGGTGGGGGTGGGGGTGGGGGCAGGGAGTGGGGGATGGATCAAGAGAAGTTGGTCAAAAATTCAGGGTTGCAGTTGAGCAAAAAGAATACATTCTGGGCGTAGTGGCACAGGCCTGTAATCCCAGTACTCTGGGAGGCTGATGCAGGAGAATTCCAAGTTAGAGTCCAGCCTGGAAAACTTAGCGACTTAGTGGATGTTAGGAAAAAGGAAGAAAAAAACCAAATTATATATAAGCTCAACAGGACAGGTTTATTTCAGACCAGACCAGTAACTGTCATACAGGCTCTCAGGTATTTTACAGGGTCATGAGCATAAAGGGGACCATGAAAGGAAAAGGTCTAAGTGGGGCTGTGAGGGAGAAAGTTCAGCAAAAAGGAGCTGTGGTGACCTGCTACAGATAAAGCCTGAGAAATGTAGGGTGTGGTGCTTGTCTGCCAGAAGCAGGGCTGGAGAATGTGATGGAGTTATGGGGTGTAGCCATGGTCACTGGTACTTGCTAATCCATGACTATCCATCTTTAGCAGGGGTAAAAGCACAGGGAGATGGAAGAGGCTTAAAGTGGTCTCTGATCAGTCTAGGCGGTGGTGGTCAGACTCCTTCAGTGGGAGCCTGTCTTAAAATAAAAAAACAAAATACAAAAGGGGCTGGGGATATAGCCCAGTGTGAAGGCCCTGGATTCAATCCTTGGTACCCCTCCCTCCTCCCAAAAATCTGGAGATCTAATATACAGTGAGGTGACAGTAGTTAACAATAAGTGCTGCATACTTGAAAATTGTTCAGAATAGATGCTAAGTGTCCCCTGCACAAAAAAGTGGGTGCATATGTATGGTGATGGATATGTTAATTGCTTCAGTTAATGGTTTCACAATGCATACCTATGTCAAAACAGCATGTTGTCAGCCGTAAATATGTATAAGTTTCATTGATAACTTATAATTTAATAAAGCTGTGGAAAAATAAAGTGCAGAATGAAGAAAAGAGAGCCAGGTGTGGTGGCACACACCTGCATTCCCAGCTCTTGGGAGGCTGAGGCAGGAAGATCACTGTGAGTCCAAGGCCAACCTGGGCTACACAGTGAGACCCTGTCTTGGAAAAAAAAAAAAAAAAAAGAAGTGAAGAAAAGAACTCCCAGATAGAAATTGCGTGTATAAAAAAGAAAGTATACCCTTTGGGTACTGTGATGGTTAACTGATTGCGTTGATGTAAGAAATGCCGGACTAATTTGGATCGGCACAGTTCTGGGTGTGGCTGAGGGGATTTACTGAAGACAGAAGCCCCACCCTGGGCAGGCTTGCTCCTGAATGGAATAAAAGGGAAAGGAAGAGGGAAGGCTCGCTTCTGCTTCCTCAGAGGAGCTCCAGTCTTCACCTTCACCTTGGATGTCTTCTCCTGGCTTCCAGCACTGACCCTGCGGCCTCCTGAGAGGGACTCGCGGGGGACACTGCAGTGAGCGCCAGGCCTTCACCTGGATTCTTTGGATCCCTGGCACACAGACAGCCCTTTTGCACTCTCCCACACTGACTTTGTGGGCAGCTGTTGCAAACCTGTCTTGTAAATTCTGATACATTTGTGTATCTTGTATTAAATCTGTTTCTCCATTAAGCACTGACTGATGTAGATATCTACTCAGAAGAGTGCTATCTGGGTTATGTGGTGGTTATATTTTAAATTTGTTCAGCAACCTTTATCCTGTTTTCTCAAGTGTAGGTCAATGAATGAATAGATCAAGAAAATGTGACACATATAAAGGAATACTATTCAGCCATATAAAGGAGAGTCTATTTGATACCATGACACAAATGAAAGTGGAGGACATTATTCCAAGTGAAAATGTGAGCTTTCTTGTATGTGGAATCTAAAAGAGAAAAACCATCAAATTGACAGAGACAGAATAAAACAGTGGTAATGAGGGGTTGAGGATTTGGGAGGAGAAAATGGGGAGATGTAGGTTAAAAGAAAGAGTAAAGTAGCAGATATATAGGAAGAAATCGGCAGAGATCTAATGTATAGTATGAACATGATACTTGGTAAAATTTTATCGTGCAAGGGATTTTGTTAAATATGTAGATTTTAGCTGCTTTTGTTGCACAAAAAGCAACTATGTGAGATGGTAGATATGTTGGTTTGCTTCATAATGGTAATGATTTTACAGCCTGAATGTATCCCATAACATCAAGATGTGACCTCAAAAGTATACAATAGAATTGTATTGACAACAACAACAATAACAAAACAGAAGTTTATAGAAGAAATCATTTGTGAAGTTTTTGAAAAATAATGTCAACTTTGAGGCATTCTAACAACAGTCAAAAAGATGTAGACTAATAAACTATCAGCAAGCGAGGCCCATGGATTTATTAGGCTGCTGTCTGTTTTTGTAGATAAAATTTTGTTGGAATTTGGCTGTGTCCATTCATTCCGTTTCCATGGAGGAGTGGCGGAACTGTGCGGTTGTAACAGATGGACTGTGCCTCTCAAAGCTTATAGTATTTATCATCAGACCCTTTAATAGTCATTTGCTGGCTACTGGGTAAAACCACAAAGAAAACAATTGATATATTAGACTTCACAAAACTTAAGACATTTTATAAGGTAGCAACCATCATTTAAAAATAATTACTTTTGGAAGCAACAGTTACAATATAAAAAGCATCTTTTCCCTAAAATAAAGAGAGTTTTACATTGTACCACAGATATATGTGCACCCATGTTTATAGCAGCACAATTTGTAATAGTCAGATCTTGGAAACAACCTAAGTGCCCATCAACGGAAGAATGAATAAAAAAAGATGTGGTATTTTTATACAATGGAGTACTGCTCAGCCATAAAGGATAAACTTGAGACTTCTATAGGTAAATGGATGCAGCCAGAGACCATATTCACAGGTAAAATAAGTCAGACTCACATGTATAAGCATCTTATTGTCTCCCTAGTGTGAGAAACTGAGAGAAATAATATATATGTGTATATATATGTATATATATATATATATGATAGTTAAGATAGGTATACTATTAATTTCTCTTAGTTCATTGTAAAGGAAAGTTTGTGCTAATATTGTTTGGACAGGCTGGGACAGTGCCTGCCTGGCAAGTGCAAGGTCATGAGTCCAATCCCTAATACATATATATATTGTTTGGACAATTAAATGTGGATACCTTGTACTCTGAGTAACTAATTTGAAGATAACAATATATAATGTATTAACCACTGTTACGCTCTAATTATCTTGTTTCAAAATTTTGTTTTATTTTTTCTTTAAAATAAAATTTAAAAAATAAAGGAAGTTTAAAAAAAACCCTGAATATTGATGCACCAAGCTGCTAGAAAAAAGATCTTGGTTCTCTCTGGGCTGTGGTGTTGGGGTGTCATTTTCAACACTGTAAACACTTTCAGTCTCTACCTTGTTTTGCAGTAAGCTTCTAAAGATTTTTTAGAATGGTGTACATTTTTGAAAATGATGTACATATACCATCACTATTAAAAAAAAAGCAAAGCAAAGCAGGGAGCTGAGATGGTGGCACACGCCTTTAATCCCAGCACTCGGGAGGCTGAGGCAGGAGGATTACTGTGGGTTCGAGACCAGCCTGGGCTACAAAGTGAGTTCAAGGCCAGCCTGAACTACATAGTGAGACTTTGTCTCAAAAAATAGGGCTGGGGATTTAGCTCAGTGGCCTAAGCACCTGCCTGACAGGCACGAGGTTATGAGTTCGATCCCCGGTACAAAACAAAAACAAAAACAAAAACAAAAGAAAAAAGAGATGGTCTAAAGACTTACTCAAATTCCGAGAATAGAATATTTTACTCAGATGAGAATGTGGGATTCAGTCACGTTCGAATCCTCAGCACCAAGGACAGCGCCCGGCACACAGTGGGATCATTTAGTTGTTTGCTGATGGCATTCTGATCATAAAATAAGACGTGCATGAACTGGTTTAGGGTTTGGAAAACGTGGTTTGCAAGCTCCTCCAGCCCTCCTCTTGTTATTGTAAATGCTGTTTTATTGGAGGGTGAGCACACCTGTCATTTGCATGTTTTCTGGGAGTGTTTTGATACTGTATGTCAGAGGTTAGAAGTTGCAATGAGATCACCAGGCTGCAAGGCTGAAAGCTGTGTACTCTCTGGTGCTTTGCAGAAAAAGTCAGTGCAGCTGTGATCTTGACTGTCTACCAGTTGTTCTGAGGAGGGCGGTGCCCTGGGGAGGCAGTGAGTCACCCACAGTGATGCCTCATCTCTTTGTTTCCACTTCATGCCTCATCTCGCTGGGCATTGCCCTGAGAGCTCAGGTTGTGTGGATGGATGCCAAACCACTGAGGTCCAGCAGGATTAGAGAGAGGTGTCACATAATCCTTACATGCAACACAGAAATCTCAAAAGTTCGGCAAACTGAAGGTTTTGGAGGACTCTCTGGGTTGCAAAGCCTGATCTATACTGATGACTCTTTACAGTCATAGTTCTCCCAGTCAGTGTGAATATTAATGTGTTTTGCTGCAGAAATATCTGGGAGTTGGATCACGGGGTGCTGCTCCCAGATGCTTCAGGGTTTCAAACCCAATGTGGAACTAATGTGGCGTATTATCTTTTCAAAGGCTGCAACATTCTGAATTCTGAAGCACATCTGGCCCCAGGGTTTACAGATAAGGCACCTGGGCCTCTAATTGTAGCATGCCACGGTGTGGCTGGAATTGAGTTAGAAGCAGAGAGTGCATCTTTGTGCAGGGGAAGAATGGTCCTGCGGATGCGGGGGTGTTGGGGACTGAGGTGTGTAGCTCCCAGTGCTAGCAAAGCTGTGACTGTGAGTACATCAGGCACTTGGGGAGGTTTGGGGAGAAAACAGCAAAATGTATTTTCCTAGGATCAACCCTATCTGAGGCCCTTTTATTCACCTCTATGCAAAATTGTGGCATTTATATGTATATTGTGTTGGTGATGTATGGCTAAGAACACAAGCACATGTCTATGTATTTATTTAAAAGATTTGGTACTAGGCATGATTTCAGGCATCCACAGGAATTTTTGAGATGTATCTCCCATGGGTAAGGGGGAACCACTGCAGTATTCTGATGTTGGAGAAATTCCCCTAAATTTCTGGTCTGACTGAGTTTGGTAAGGAGAATGACAGAAAGCTTCTGTCCCTTGCTTTGATCTCACTAGCTCAGGAGTCAGCACAACCCCATGCTGAGTGCAGAGGGCAGGTCACGTGTCTGATCTGAGCTGCAAGAGAGGCCAGGGAAGAGACACTGGCATTTTTAGTCCTGGTTATTGCACGCGAGCGGTCTTTACTCCGCCTCCACAAAAGATGGGCACTTGCAGAATGCTAAAAGAGGTTAGTAAAATGCAGGATATGCAAGATGAATGACAAATCTGTCACTGTGTTGGAGACATAGAATGATGAAAAAACAAAATAGAATTAAAAAAACCCAGTGAAATCATGGAAATTCCTCAATGGTTAATCATTTTGTTTCATTTTCTTCCCATGAATGCCAATCTTTGCATTTTTTTCTCTTCTTGCTTGGGATTAAATTATGCTTTCAAAAGTTAGTCATCTTTTTATGGACTAAGTGAATGACTTCATTGACTTGAAAGAACATACTGCCGATTGCATTTAATTGCTTTCCCCCTTTAAATCACAAGTGCTTATATTCAGGCCTGGATCTGCTCCAAATTAAGTGATTATATGTTGTTGCCTTCATACTATCTCTAATTTGTCTAAAGTAAATGGACTGTTCCTGTCCCTTCCTAAAAGTAATGACCCATCGTCAGAGGTAGCACATGTCATCAGGGCGATGCGTTTCCTAGGAAAAGGTGGATTTTCACCAAGTGGGCAACTTCCTAAGGATTCCAGTAAAAAGGACTCCACTAAAGGATAGAAAAAGATAAGGAAGATGCTTGCCAGGATGACAAAAAGAATGGCAACCAGTGTTAAGTTTTTTTCTTCTTTGGATTTGATCGATTAGAATATGGAGAGAGATTGGCTGCACACCTAGTCTGTGTTTGGCACTGGTGCTGTACAAGTATTACTACATCTATAGTATTATCAGGGCAGCCCTCACAGTGCAGGGAGGGAGTGGGCTGCAGGACAGCGGTGTGGCTCAAGCAAAGACCCAGAGATAGGAATGAAAAAGACATGAATGACTACAATGGTGGTGTCACAAGTGCTCAAAGAAGGTCACTGGACTCGTGCCGGTTTTCATAGCTTCTGAAGGATGAGCTTCTTGTGGAACAAAGATCTTTTAGAAGTTCAGTTTCTTGGGCACATTGAAAAGCAGAGAATATACCAGGTATGGTGGCACACACCTGTGATTCCAGCACTTTGGGAGACTAAGGCAGGAAGATTGCAAGTTTTAGCCCAGTGTGTACATTTGTGGTGGGTTGAAAACTGATGGTCAACTTAAACACCAGCTGAACTGAATCAGCATGGTGCTGAATGTAGATGGTCCACTTGAGGACTGTTTCTTTTTTTTTTATTTACAAAGAATCTACAAAAAACCTCCAATAAAACAGACAAGCAGGCTTAGCAAGGTCATGGTACAAGGTCACAAAGCCATATACAGAAATCTAGTAACCTGAGGACTGTTGCCAGCATGAAAGGAGAACTGGAGAAGAAGTGAGTGCTGTTGGTTCTCCACAGTGGTGTTGTTTGGAGCTGTTGACTCTCCTGGGGGAGCTTGTCATGCTGGCTTCCCTGATATGAACTCAGCTGTTATCATTGGAGGAGCTCAGGACCTTGTCGCTGAGAGTGGCTGTAATTCACTTTGGGGGAGCTCTGGTCTTTACTGCTTTGTGGCTCTGGAGGGGAAGATGTGCGCTGTTCAGTCTCCAGGAGAAGCTTGTCACATTGGCTTCTGATATGATCTCAGCTGTTCTCATCTTTGGAGGAGCTTGGGACCTCACTGTCATTAAGGATGGCTGTGGTGCTTTTCAGGGGAGCTCTGGTCCTTACTTTGAGCATTGCTTCATGGCTCCAGTGCAGATCCTTCATCTCACTGGCACAGACTTTCTAGCTTCTACCACTGACCTTCGGGCCTTCCTGGCATGGAAGTTGATGTATCATGGTGTTGATATACTTGCCTGGGCACAAATCTGCTGATGTCACAGTTAAACATGCCCTTGGGAGCTGGCCTGGGTGAAGGAGGTGGGTCATGGGGGGGTGCCTTCTGCAGGCAAAGCTCTTTCTGGGGGTGCCATTCCCCTCCTCTGTTTCCGTGCCGCTGTGAAGTGAGCAGCTCAGTTCTATCATAGCTTTCCATTATGATGTTTCTGGCTTGGATTCAGCTGACCATGGACTGAAACCTCAGAAACTGAGGAAGAATAACTCCTTCCTCCTTTAGGTTGTGTATGCTGGGGATGTGGTCCCAATGATAAAAAGCTGACCGATACACGCTTCTTCATACCTCAATATCTTGGAAATGGTGTCCTAGGTTTTATTCTGGAAGCTTTTTAGTTTTGCCTTTTGCATTCAGATCCATCGATCTGATCCCTGCTTCAGATACATCAATTTCTCTGGCATGATGTAAGGTGGGTTTCAGGAGTCTGGATTTTTCTGAGTGGCTATTCAATGGCTCCAGGAGCACTGACAGAGGAGTGTTCTCTTTCCTACTGGACTGTCGTGGCGCTGTTAATGAAGTGACCGTCTGTCTACTGATTGCTCCAGCAGGCCACTCGTCTGTCTTTGTGCCAACAGCATAGGTTTCATGGCCAGGGCTTTGATGCGAGTTTACATTCAGTTCTTGCTTTATCCAGCCAACCTCATTTTTCACAATTCTGCAAAAATAAACTCGCTTTTAGCAAGGCCAGTTTCCCACTTCTTTGTTTATTTAGATGTCATTTGTTTTTGGTTTTAGAAATCAAAATGAAAAATCACACAGGTACCCAAATATAAAACTAACGAAGGTTGATATGCTTTGCTTCAGGCTGAGGGGAAAGAACAGAGTCCACACACGTGCCCCTCCCGACATCTGTGTGTATTTTTCGTACACTTACTGTGTGCTAGGATCTGTGCGAAGTGTGGTAAACAAAAAAGCCAGATATGGGCCTGTAATCCTAGTAATCTGGGAGGCTAAGGCATGAAGATCTCAAGTTCAAACCCAGCCTGGGCAACTCAGAACTTTAGCAAGACCCCGTCTTAAAAAATAAAATAAAATAAAATAAAATAAAATAAAATAGTGAAGGAAATGTAGCTGAGTGCAAAGGCACTGAGTTCAGTGTGTCAATATCAAGCAACAAAATACTGCTCCTTTGGTCCCAGTATGGGGGAGAGGACAGATAAAGATATAAACAACAAATAAATTGTACTGTTACAGACTGTGATCAGGGTTCAGAAGGAGTCAGAGGCCACAAATGAGACCAACACAAGGGAGACTCCTTATATCTGTGGTTAGGGAGGGCTTCTCCAGCAAGCCCTGGGGGACTAGATGCGGGCAACTGAGCTGAGGGAAGATTGTTCTGAGCGGGGAAAAAGGCAGTTGCAAAGGTCCTGAGGCAGGTTATCACTGGAGACACTCTGAAAACTAAAGACAGAACAAACAGGGCTGTAGAGACATTTCTGAAGTGATGGATTTATCTAGAATGAGTTTTTTTTTCAGTTGTAAGATTCTTGAACACAAGGATTGTGCCTGGTCATGTTCTGTATTGCCCAAATAACTTGCTATGAAGAAGAGCGCAGAGCAGTGATTAGGAAGGGAACCTGCGGTACCTTAGCAGGAATTTGAGGCACCTACCCAGAAGCTAACAAGTTCACCCTGGGCTTTTTCTGCAGGTGAATTGGTTTTCTTGCCTCATTGTTGGAAGAAGGAAAAAAAAATCAAATTAATAATCCCCTAAGAGTGTGCCCCAGACCTTTGGTTTAAAAATTTGACATCACTCATTTGTAACTTTTTCATTTATTTATGAGGTTCTCATGCTCGTAGTTACCTGAAACTCTTTCAGGAACATCATACGACATGCACAGATAAGTGAATAATTACAGTGGTGATGTTCGCTGACCTCGGGGGTTGATGAAAATAAAGCACTGACTGTTATGAGTTGCGCACTCCACTACCTGCAGACGACTGCTGTATCATTAACAAGGGCTGCTGTGGAGGACGGGGAGGCTTCAGAAACACAGACTCATCCCTAAAGAGACAGCCACGGAATTTGTGCTGTTTTGCAAGGTGGTGGACAAAGTGTGATTGAAAATTGCCATGTGTGTTTAAATAAAAGGATTTATTATAGTAAAACACACACTGTCATTAATCTCCCTCACATCCCCCCCCATCCCACATACTTTAAACACGCTTATCCCATTGCTCTTGGCACTTTCTGAAGCAGTTCCGCAAGTCCTCTTTCCTGAGTGTCTTTAGTTGTGTGGTAGTGGCTGCTTTGATGCCTTGAATAAATTCAAAATGTTTTCCTTTAGGGTCAGTTTGAGTTTGGAGGACAGCCAGAAACCCAAGGCACTGCTCTGGTGAGTGAGGTGGCTGAGGACACACCGTGATGGTTTTACGAGCCTGCCTTTCTGTCGGATGACCCTCGATAGCAGTATGCGCTGTATTCTTGATCATAATTTGGAAAGACTCTCACGAAAGAGGATCTCCAGAACTGCTTCAGAGCATGGTGAGAATGATGGAACAAATGTGTTTGAAGCGACAGACAATATTTGGAGAGGGATTCATAGCCATGTGTCTTTTGTGGGAATAAATTTTCTAATTGAAACAGAGTACTTGTCCTTTACCCTGATCCACAGTAGCCTGAGGTGGGTTGTGGGTTAGGACTGTAGGCCCCCCCAGGCAGACATACCTGTTTGAGCGATGCTCTATCACCCTTCATCACTGGGAGTCTCTGGGTACTCAGCGCCTTGCAGGATGGTGGTGAGCACTCTGTAGTGGAAGGGGCCAGTGGGCCAAATCCAACCCGCCCCCTGCTTCTGCAGAGCCTGGGACCTAAGGGTGTTTCAAACATTTTTTAAATGGTGGAAAAAAACAGCATTTTGTGACATGTGAAAAGTGTATGAAATTTGAATTTTCCTGTCCATACATGAGAGTGTGCATTTGTTGACATACTGACCTCAGCTGCTTTTCTGTGTTGGGTGGCCCTGGCAGGGACAAGTGGCCAGCAAAGCTGAAAATATTTACTGTCTTGTCTTTTGTAGAAGTTTGCCAGGCCCTGGGATAAGGCCAGGAAAGAGCTGGCCCTACGTCAGTTATTACAATGAAATACTAATAAAAATACACATAACCATTTGAGTCATTAAGAAAATAAATTGGCTTTCCCCCTTCACTCTTTTTTTTTTTCCTTTTTAAATCTTTTTACTCTCATTACTGCTTTTCTCTGCGGAAGGGAGAGAGACTTGCCAAATCATGACCAGGACTGAATTCTCATCATTTTAAAGAAGGGGTTAGGAGTCAGTTTTTTTTTGTGGGGGGTGTGGGGGGGTGTTGTACTGGGGTTTGAACCCAGGGCCTTTGCACTGAGCTACATTCTCAGTCATTTTTTATTTTTTATTTTGAGACAAGATCTTGCTAAGTTGCTATATTGCCCAGTCTAGGCTCAAACTAGCCATCTCCCTGTCTCAGTCTTCCACAGTGCTGGGATTACAGGCGTGCACCATCATTCCTGACTCAGGAGTCAAATTCTTAGGGTTTAGGAAAATCAGCAAGCGTGATGCACCCGCACACTGCGGAACGAATCAGGCGTGTGAGTGTGCGCTTGTGTCCACAGGGCTGGGCCCAGTGCCCCACCGCCACGCCCCTTCGTCTTCCAGCCCTGCCGGCTGTGCTCCTGGGGGTCGCTCGCGCCCCTGTCCACAGCTTGCCCCTGCTCCCCTTCCTCCCTGGCAAAGAGACTTTCCCCAGCTCCTCCTGCTCTTCTTACCTTTCAGGGTGTGCTGCCCAGGCCCAGTCTGTGGGGTGCCCCTGCATCCACCTGGGGTCCCCGTGTCATGTCGCCCAGGGGCTCCTGGCTGCAGGTGACATCTTTTGACTGATGCCCCTTAGTTTAACCCTTAGGCTGGGTTTCTCTCCGAGCCCGAGGGCCGCAGCAGTGGGGTTAGGGGTGCTGTGTCTCCGAGACGTCCTGGCCACGCCGCCTGTCCGCAGGGGCCGCTGGGCTTCTCTGCACCCTTCTAGGGCCCAGCTCTCTCCAGCCCGCAGCCGGTGTCCAGCGCGACTTCAGCCCTGCGGGCCCCGCCGTCTGCGCGTTTGCACGGTGTGGCCTTTTCTCCCCCTTTCGCCACCACCGCCACGGAGGCCGCAGCTCTCTCCCGCATGGTTTCGGGGTCTCCTTACTGGTTTCCTTGTCTGTCTCCGCATTGCCCATCCCCAGAATAGTAGCCAGACAAATCTTTGGCCCAAGTCAGACGCCGGCACCGTCGCTCCCGGGTTAGACCCTGCAGCGGCTGGGAGGAGAGGCTGGTGTCCCCCACGCTCCTTCTCCCTTCCCCGGGGTGCACGGCCTTGGCGCTCTTGGGTCCTTGCAAAACCCGCTGCCGCCGCCTTGGACTTGGAAGCTCTCTGTTAGGAAGCTCTTCCCGTAGGAAACTCGTGGTTCAGCTTAGATGCCGTCCTTTTACAGGGTCCCCTCTACAGGACAGAAGGCTCACTGCCAGCCCCCGCCCCCCACCCCCCACCCCCCTTTCAAACCCTTTTACTCTGCTTCCTGTCTCCTTAGCACTGGCCAGACACGAAAATATTTGCGTGTCTTTAGCCTTCAACTGTTAGCGTCTAGCTCTGCTCAACAGGGGCGCTGTTTTTTCTTTTTCTTTTCTTTCTTTTTTTATTTTAAAGAATAAATAACAGAATAAAAACAATCAAAACAAGCCAGTGTAAGAGATACAGGACTTCAAAACATTATGAAATCAACAGTAGTCATCATTATGCCTTTTGATGTCTTCAAAATAGTTGCAGATAACTTCGGACGTAGTATAAATCAAACAGAACAGAATAGAACAGAAACAATAAAAACAGAACACTGAATGCAATAAAGGATTTCAAAACAAGGCAATAGGAAATGCAAAATTGCTATCATAATCTATCTTGCTATCCTTGAAATAGCTTCTCCTGCCATGGGATTTAACATAATCAAACAAAACAAAAGAGAATAAAACTCAACCCAACGAAACAATGGAAATGAATAGGACCTCAAAACAAGATCATAGGGAATCAACAATGGCTGCAACCCTCAGAAGGAGATCCCCGCTAGGTGGCACACTGCTTAGCCATATCCTCTGAACCTATGGTCAGACCACTGGCCCCAGACCTGCAATGTTAGTGAAACACCAAAGCACCACTGGCATCCAATTGTATTTCACCTCTATAGCTAACTTCGCAGCCTGTGTTTCTCTGGATAACCTGGTTGCTTGGGGCAGGGGGGATTGGTACTTCTTATCTGCCAGCCCTCGTGCTGGAAGGAGCTGGGGTCTGGCTGTTCCCAGTCTGCCAGAGGCTGATGCGTGGCGCTGGTTCCCAGACTGGGCTTGTTTGGTGCTGCGGCCATTGTCCTCTCTAACCCCGGTCTGCAAATGACACTGACTCATGGGGAGAGGCTTGGATCTAGCTGTTCCCAGTCTGCCAGGGGCCTGCTCATGACCTGCTGTCTGTTTTTTCTTGCTCCTCCAGTGCCTAAATCAGAGTCTGGCTCATAGCAGGTGCTAAATCTGTATTTGTTGAGTGAGTGGATCATGTTATAAATAAAGCCAAATGAATCCGTATGCACTGTGCATAAAACGTGTTTAATTTCTCCAGTTAGAAGACAGGCTGTCAGAATGGATACAAAACCAAAATTCTACGGTATGCAGTTTGCTAAGCTACTCACCTAAAAATGCAGTGACAAAGCCTGCAAGTAAGAGGATTAAAAAATTATAACAAGCTATGTTGACATAGTAATATTGATAAAATAGACCTTAAGACAAAATGCAAAAGAGTCGTATGATGACAAAATGTTCATGAAATGAGTATGTCAACTATGAATTTGTATGCACCTAATAACACAACTTTGAAATCTATAAGGTAAAAAGTCCTCAACTAGCAATGGATAAATCCATCAGAGTAAAAGTCTTTTACTTCTCAAGCAGACAAAGATGTAGGGGTACAAAAATATTTTAACAGCACAATTAATAATTTTGTGGTAATAAACATATAAAACATACACAGGCATGATAAAAATAGTGAATATTAGATTTAAAAATTTTTACAGTAACAGATACATTGTCATTAATCATCCTCAAATATCCCCCCCCTGCCTTCAGACACACTTATCCCATCATTGTTGTCACTTGCTAAAGCAGTTCTGGAAGTCCTCTTTCATGAGTGTCTTTAGTTGTGCACTGTGGTGGCCTGCATGTCCTGAATCAATTCCAAACATTTACCTTTTGCAGTCATTTTGACTTTGGGAAAGAGTCAGAATTCCAACAGTGCCAGATCTAGTTTGTAGTCTCAGTGGCAGAAAAGAACAGCTCTTTTGCCTACTCACCCTGGAGTTGGGTTGGGGGTGGGGTGGGCTAAGCCCCAAACTCATGTTGCCAAAGTAACATTCATCTCTCCCAAGCTCCAGATGGGAGCTCATGGTCCAGCCCCTCCAATGCCTACCTGAAGGGACAAACCAGTTTTACCAGTAAGTCTAATAATCCCCCCAGGAGACCTGAGGAACATTATGAAAGGGAAGCAGGGGAGGGGACCCCAGTGTCTGTGGGGCCTTGGGGTTCACCTGCAGAGGTGTGCCTTAGCTCAACTCTAGTGTGCCAGTGAACACTGTCTCCCAGGAAGCTCAGCTCATTAGAGAAAACCAAGTCTAAGGACTATGAGTGCAGCTCAGTGGTACAGGGCTCTCCTGACACATGCAAGGGCCTGCCCTCAACCTCTCAAGCACTCCACAGAAAACAAAACACCAAGTGAGGAGTTCAGTTTGATGCCTTTCTTTTGAATCATACACACTAGTCTTTTCTGCACATTTGTCATCACAGTTTCTGAAAAGCAGATAAAAACAAATCAAAACATAGGAAGATACTTATCACCCTTGGCGCCATCGCAGCCTTTTTGTGTTGCTGTGGTGCTGAGCCCAGGGCTTTGCCCCGCTTCACCTGCCAGTCTCTCCCCAGTTAGAAGTTTTATCTTCACCAACAGGCGTCCTTGCTAAGATGAGGCTCGAACTACTCACAGGCATGTTTGCCTTTGGCTTTTCAACTTTTCTGCCCTGAGCAACAGCGTGATTCCTGGCTGGTGTGAGAAGCAGGAGGGAAAGAAATCGAGTTCAGGGTCAAGGCATTGTGCACTGAGAGCATCAGGTGACCGCAGCTGCTTTCCCAATTAGGATTCTTTCTGGACCGTTTGCTGAAGAACTGGGTCATAACCCACTCTGCTGCCTGCTTTAGAGAAAGCCTCGAATTCTGTCAGTGTCGGCATGCAAGTGTTAAAAAAAACCTTATTGTATAAATTCAGCTTTGATACCATTCTGGAAAAAACCTTGAGCTTTGCCTAAGAATATATGCTACAATGACGTTAGTTACCTAAGCAATTTTATGATCCAAGTAGCTTATACTGGCTAATGGTTCACCAGTAGGTAGGAAAAAGATTAACTTTGTCCTTAGTTAAAAAAAAAAAGAAATTCATTTTAACAGAAAAGACACAAAAGTGGAGGTCTGGGAGTTTTAAATTCTCTTTCCGGGAGGTTTGTTGAGCCATCTAAAAGTTGCTGGAGAAATGGACCTTTAGATGGCTTTGGGATGGAGTTTAAATTGTTCCCTGGTGTGGCAGGGTTTATTCTGTTGTTTCTCCAAGAGGCAATCGCCCTGCCCAATACAACAGGACTTCAGAGAATGATTTTGAAAATGATTTGTGAGCTCTAAACTGACTTGCAGTCAGCATGGGTCTCCTGACTACATTTATTCTCTTGTGGACTTTATCAGGGTCTCCCCCTGTGCTGGTCACCTTTGCTAGCCCTCCTCTGAGCTGGGCACTGGTAGAATGACCACCCCTTACTAAGTACCTAGAAAATATTAGTAGTTAAACTGGCATTCTCTTCTCTTTAAACTTCCAAGTGATAAACATTCATCACATTCAAAGATTTCCTTGTAGATGGGCATGGTAGGACACACTTGTAATAGCAGCAATCTGGGAGGGTGACACAGGAAGATTGCAAGTTTGAGCTCAGCCTGGGCAATTTAGTGAGTTAGAAGGGCCCTATCTCAAAGTAAAAAATAATAAAAGACTGGGGATATAGCTCAGTATCTTATCACTAATTATAGGCACTGTGTTTTACAGCAGATCTCAAGTCACACATTGTGTGTAATTGTAACTTTAAACTCATTGAACAACTCTCTATTTCCTCATCTCCCTTCCCCTGATGACCTCTGCTCCACTGTTTACTTCTGTAAGTTTTAGTATCC
Source organism: Dasyprocta punctata (assembly GCA_004363535.1). NCBI lineage: Eukaryota > Metazoa > Chordata > Mammalia > Rodentia > Dasyproctidae > Dasyprocta > Dasyprocta punctata. Next base: position 50,315 of record RJWM01010954.1, read on the forward strand.
TAGATGCCTCCTGGAAGAGGAATCAGGCAGTATTTGTCCTTTGTGACTGACCTATTTCACTTACTATAATACCTTCCAGGTTTGCCTATGTTGTTGCAAGTGGCAAGATTTCCTTCTTTTTCAGTGCTGAATAATATTCTACTCTATATAAGTATATACCACCATTTCTTTGTTGTTCATCTATGAAACGGACATTGGGCTGTTTCCATATCTTGGTTATTGTGAATGATGTTGCAGTCAACTTGGGAGCTCAAGTGCCTCTTTAAAATCTTGGTTTCAATTCTTTTGAATATTCACCCAGAAATGGGATTGCTAAATCATAGGGTTGTTCTAGTTCTAATATCTTGAGGAAACTTTGTATTGTTTACCAGGGCCATGGCCCCATTTTACATTCCCATTAACCCTGAACAGATGGTCCCTAGCTTACTGGGTTTTAATTTGAACTTTTTAAAAACTGTGCAATAGTACAGAAGCATTATGTGTTCACTAGAAACTATATTTTGAATTTTGAAAATTTTCTGGGCTTGTCACACAAATTCTTTTGTGGTTTAAGCAGCAGCAGCAAACAGCATCCCCAGGCAGCCCACGATGGTGAGGGTAAATGACCAGGTTCTACAGTGTATGCATCACTAACCAAGGGTGCGCAGGAGGCTGGTGTATTAAATTCATTTTTGATTTACATTTTCAATCAACTGTGGATTTATTGGTATGCAACATCATCATAGATTGAAGAGTATCCGTACAAGGCTCTGATTTCTCCACAACCTCACCAACCCTTATCATTTTTTGTTTTTCAGTGGTAGCCATCCCAAGAGGCGTGAGACGATATCCAGTTGTACTTTAGATTTGCATTTCCCTGGTGATTAGTGACATAAGCATCTTTTTCATATGTCTGTCAGCCATTTGTATATCTACTTTGGAATGTTTATTCAATGTCTTTGCCCATTTTTAAATTAAATTATGCATGTATGTATGTACATATTGGTTTATTTGCTATTGAGTTGTAGAAGTTCCCTGTGTATATTGGAAACCAGGCCCTCATCAGATGTACGGTTTGCCTTCCATCCTGTAAGTTCTCTTTGCTGTGCGGAAGCTTGTTAGTTTGATATGCTCCATCTTGCCTAGCTTTGCTTTTGTTGCTTTATTTTTGCTGTCATAGCCAAGAAATTACAGCTAAGACCATGTCAAGAAGCTTTTCCTTTATGTTCACCTATGGGAGTTTTATGGTTTCAGAATTTTTTAAACATTTAGTCCATTAGAGTTAATTTTTTTGTATAAGAATTGAACTCAATTTCACCTTTTTGGCTATTGAGATTTCCCAGCATCATTTACTGAAGAAACCATATTTTCTCCATTAGGAATTTTTGGAAACTATGTCAAAAATCAGTTCACAGTGTATGTGTGGGTTTATTTCTGGGTGCTCCATTCTGCTTCACCAGTCTGCTTCTATTTATATGGCTGTACCATACTGTTTTGATTACTATAGCTTTGTATTATACTTTGAAACCAGGAAGTGGGGTGATGCCTCTAGCTCTTTTCTTGTTGCTCAGTATTGCTATTTGGGATATTTTGTGATGCTGTATGACTTTTAGAATTGCTCTATTTCTGTGAAATAGGCCACCAAGATTTTAATAGGATTTCATTCAATCTGTAGGTTGCTGTGGGTAGTGTGGACATCTAAGCTAGATGAATCATTCCAATCCATGAACATGAGCTATCTTTCCACTTATTGGTATCTTCTTTAATTTTTTATCAGACTGCTACAGTTCTTGATATACAAATCTTCTGCCTTCTTTGTTAAGTTTATGCTTGAGCATTTTATTCTTTTGATGCTATTACAAATGGATTGTTTTCATAATTTCCTTTTTACGTAGTCCATTGGTGGTGTATAGAAGCACAAGTGACTTCATCTGATTTTGCATGTTGATTTTATATGCTGTTTGTATCCTCTAGTTTTACTGAATTCATTTAGTAGTTCTAACAATTTTTTTCCTGTGGCATTTTAAAGGTTTTCTGCATGTCAACTCACATCACTTGCAAACAGAGATGGTTTTCCTTCTTCTTCTCCAGTCGGGTGCCTTCTATTTCTTTTTCTTGTCTTCTCACTCTGGCTGAAACTTCTGGTACTCTGTTGAATAGAAGTGATGGGATGAATATTCTTGCTTAAGACTGAGTTCTTCTCAGTTTAACACAGAAAGGGAACTTATAGGAACTTCTTATGGATTTTGTAATATGTGAGTTGGATACATTGCATAAAACAATCTCAGTCATCAAGGATTTATCATGTTACTAAGGAAGAGAATTCAGGTCCACAAATAACTGTGATACCAGGTGGGATGGGACATATGCCATAAAAGAGCTATAAATGCTGTCAAGGTTTGAGAAGACAGAGCTCATATGCAGCTACATAGTCAGTATTTGTGTGTTGGGAGGCACTTAAATAACGGCTCCAAAGGGCTCATTGTAAGTTTGACTGTGTCTAGTCAAGAAATAGAAATGGGGATTCATTTGTGTGTTTCCCCCAACTTATCCTCCTGACCCCTTCCCCCCTTTTTTTATGCCAAGGATCTGTGTTTTCTGCATGCACCTTAACTAAACACCTTACAGTTTCTCCAAATTCGTTATCTGGAGAAAAGTTTAAACTGATTTTTATTTCCATGTCCCACAACTTTATGCCCTGAGAGCTGACTCCCTCTCTGTCATTACTGAGGAGAAATAATGAAAACTTTCTGTGCTCTCATCACACACGCTGGTGGGCAGACCAAGGGGGTTAAAAACCATTTTTAAAATTGTAAGACAGCACCTGTGCGGAGCTGCCTGTCTTCCTGTCTTCTCGGCATTGTGAGTGTCTCCAGCCTTAGTCTCATCTCCCTGAGATGAATTTGGCTCCTGTAACACAACAAGAAATATTTGCTTTGTTGTCAAGAAGCAGTCATGCCTGTGAAATAGCAGCTTTTTTCATAGTCTTGAAGGTAGTAATGAATTCTAGATGTTTCCTAGTAAAGCATTATGTGGAAGAATTGGTGCAAAAATACCCAGTAGAAAGGGCAGAAGGAGGAGTAAAAGGTGTAGAAGGAGAAAGTGTATGTGAAAGAGTAGAAGCCACCAGGTCACTCCCTGGAAAGAACCGTTTGTCATCGGTGGCATTTCAAGAGTTCTGCCCGGGGTGTGGAACGCACAGAACTGCTTTTATTCCTCCTAGTAAACAAGTTCCTAGTTCGTAAATTTCACCGAACTGTCACTGATATGGAAATGAGAACTTTCAGACTGACATAGTGAATATCTGCTCACAGGCTGCAAATCTGATCTGAAATACTGCATGGAACACCTTTAGCCTTCACCCAGTCTCCCCGCGATGATCCTGAATTTAGATCAAACAGCTCAGTGTGGGGAGTGGAGCTGTCCAGGTCCCCGTGGGAGCCAATTTGGCGCTGTCACCTGTGGTGCCTGCAGCACAGATGTGATGACCAGTGCATGGCAAGGGGCAGCTCTGGATTCCTCGAGTAATCTAGTAATTGGATGAAAGGTTTATTTGTAACTTAGGTATCACTCTTAGAAAAATTTTTCTCAGAAAAAATAAAAGTTGTTAGGCCAAGCATGGTGGCATATGCCTATAATCCCAGCACTTGCGAGGCTGAGGCAGGAGGATTGTGTTGAGTTCAGGACCAGCCTGGGCTACAAAGTGAGCTCAAGGCTGGCCTGAACTGCATAGTGAGACCCTGCCTCAAAACAAAACAAAACAAAACAAAAAAATAGTTGTTCTTGGAAATGAGGCTAGATTATATGACCTTGCCATGGCTGAAGGTATATGCACAGGTCACCTGGTCACAGACACATGCCAGGCACTGAGTGGAGCACTTCCTGTGCATTAACCACTGTGACTGAAGGCTGTGATGTACAGATAAGGGAACTAAGAGCCAGGGCAGGTATCCACCTCTCTACCACGGCAGAGAGGACTGCGGGAGTGAGGCAGTCTGTAGTGGGCTGCTGTTGACTTCTACTTTGAACTACTCACAGTTTGAAAAGGGCGTAGCAGGGTCTCCACTCCAGGGTCGGATGCTGTGGGGAGCAGCGCGGGAAGGAGGAGAGTGGAGATCCGTCAGAGAGCTGGGAAGCAGAGGAGTGACTTCAAGATGTGAGGCCTGGCTAGTGGAGAAATTCATGAAAACGACCTTGGGCTTTCCCAGCGTGAACACATCTTGGTTGGTTTCCTCCAGATTGTAACAGAGCAGGAATTCAAGTCCAAGTTTATTTGGGAGATGTTTCTGGGAGACACTGGGAAGGAAGGGAGAAGGAAAGACAGCCAATAAAAAGCACATAAATCAAGTAACTTACCGTGAGCATCTGGGGTTCTTTCCACTGGGGACTTGGCTATGGAAGAGCATGGGCTTTGGTGATTCCCAGCACGAGGGAGGTGGGAACCGGAGTACATATACACCAGGCACTGTCCGGTGTATACACGGGGACATGGGTCCTCTGGCTGTCTGGATGGTCACAGCAAAGAGATGCAGTACACCCTGTGGTGCTAATGATCATGAGGACCCAGGAAAGCACCTACAGGTTAAGTGACAGGCCCTTTGTGCCCATCATCCAGCTAGAGCTCCCCCTCAGTGGGTCCCACTTCTTTGTTTCCATTAGGTTCCAGAAGGGACTGAGGAATCTGACTGAAGGATTTGCAGGAACTAATCACGTTCTCATCATGTCTCGTTTGTCCACTCCTGTTGGCTTAGAGTAGAGAAGAGGAGAGAGGCTATGAGAGCTGGAACTGGCAATGCCTTAGGGGCATCTGGAGCTCACAGCTCACCACCACCTGCCCCGGTGCTGGACACAGAGTTGCAGGACTGAATGTTTGTCCTGATGGGTTTCGACCTTGCTTTGGTTAGATCCCTTCCTATACCCCTGTTCTTTCCCTTCAGAATAGAAATGTTTACCTTTTACCGTGGTATGTGGGAAGCACTTAATGCTTTTATTTTTTCAGGAATTCAGAGCTAGGAGTTTCCGTTGAGTCTCAGAGGAGACTTCAGACTTGGATTTCTCAGCAATGCTGGGACTGTTAGGATGTTGGTGACTGTTAAACATGAATGAAATGCATTTTGCATAATGAGACAGACATGAACCTTTTGGGGGCCAGGGATGCAACACTTCGGTTTAGACAAAAATGTTCCATCAAAGTCTCATGTGTTAGAGAGTATGGCCTGGTCAGAAAAGGCCTGACTCCTCTTTTCATTCCCTGCTTCCTGGCCATCATGTGGTGAACAACTTTCCTCCACCAGCCCCTTCCACCATACTGTTTCTGCCTTTGAGCCAGCCATTCATGGACCAAACCCTCTGAAACTGTGAGCCAAATAAGTATCTTCTCTTTTAAGTTGCAGGTGTTAGATATTTTGTCTTAGAGATGGAAAAGTAACTAATATACTAATAAACCCATATATCAATATCTTTAATACTAATTACAAGCCCAAAGGCAGGTAGTTCCAAAGATGGGACCACCAATTCCATAAAGGCTCAAACTACCTTCTTGTCAGCCTTCCTCAATAGCTTTACTTTTTCTTCCAAGGAATATGATCTCATGCTTGAAAGAAGTGTCCTTCCTCAGGATGGGCTTGAACTCGTGATCTTCCTGCTTCAGCCTCCCATCATGCTGGGATTATTGACATGCACCATCATGCCCAGCTTGCTTCGAACTTGCTTTTGGTTAGATCTAAACATGAAGTATTTTTAGCAACTCTATTTTAACTCTTAGAATACTTAGGAGATAGGTATTGTGATTCTCATTTTTTGCATAAGTAAACAAAGGCACAAAGACTTCAGGAATTTATTTAGACCCACTCAGCTGGATTGGGTCACCCGAGAATGAACTTGAGCCTGAGCGTTCCAGCTCTAAATGCCCTGTGTGCTCCCTGTGGAAGGTGGCTGCAGGGGAGAGGTGTGTGGGTAGCTGTGTTAGTCAGCTTTGTGTCACTGTGACAAATACTAGAGATGAACAATTTAAAAAGCAGGAGAGGTTTATTTGGCTCATAGTTTCAGAGGTTTCAGTCCATGGTCAGCTGGCTCCAAGGCAGCATGCCATGAGGGAAGGGCACGGCGGAGGAAAGCTGCTCACCTCATGGCAGCCAGGAAGCAGAGAGAGAGTGAGAGACCCAGAGAGGAAGAGGCCAGGCACGGAAACACCGCTGACCAGGATGTCCGTAGCCGAGCACTTTGGTTTGAGGCTGCAGAACTCTGCCCAGGGAATTCTTTTTGCATCCTTAAAGAGTGCAATAATTTAAATTTCAGTTTCCTCTGTGGATTGTACAAATGTCCACTGTTCCCATATACATATCTATATCTATCTATCTATCTATCTATCTATCTATCTATCTATATATATTTTTTGCATCTTCAGAAATAGCCCATGTTTTCCCGAGTGTATGCATTCTGACCTCATGGAAGGATGCTTCAGATGACTTTTGGCTGCAAAAGACTTTGGAGCCTTGTGGCACTTGTTAAACAATGACCCCTCTGTGTGTGTGAGTGTGCGTGCATGTGCACTCATCTGTAATCATTTTTTCACCTAAAATACACCAAATAAAATATGTGTAAAGAAGCAGTATTTTCAAGCTACAGTTTCAAGCAAGGATGTATAATTTCCTTGATGCAGAGTTTAGTGAAGTAGTTACATAATTCAGTTCAATCATATGTTTAGCTCTACCCTCCCTTGCCTGCAGGGTGGGGGGAAGGCGAAGTAGAGTAGATGAACTATTCCCACGTTTTATTTTGCATAGACCTCGTGGTTTGTCTTTATTTGGTCCTGCAGGCGGTGTTGTGTGCTATCACTTTATTTTTAAATGCACTAGGAGTAACCAAGATTCTCCAAAAGATGAACAAAGCACAGAAAGAAATAAAAAGAAAGTGAACACAATAAAACATTATTACATTATATTTTGTGAGCAAACCGTGTTTATTTACTTTAAAAGAGTTATTTTATAACCTTGTTTTCCTTGATCAATTGATATATGTTTTATCTGTGAAAACTGTTTCAATAGCTTATGGTGGGATGGATCACGTCACAGCTTTTTCTATGCAATCGCAGAGATATATCTTCATGTAATAACTTTTCACTCAGTGCAAGGGTTTTCAGAAATAAATTAAGATCGTTAAGTGAGTTATGGATGAGTAGATATATGTTGCTCCCCCTCTCCTTTTTGCAGTACTGGGGTTAAACCCGAGGCATGTTCACTGAACTCCTCCCCTAGGTGTTTTTATTTATTTATTTTAAAATTTTGAGATAAGGTCTTACTGCCAATAAATTGCCCAGTCTGGGTTTAAACTTGTGACCTTCCTGCCTCATCCTCACAGGGGTTACAGGAATTTGCCACCACATCTGGCTAGATTTTGCTTTTTAAAATCACAATGACTGGTCTCATCCCTGATGTCAGTCACTCGCTGATTTACTTACCACCCTGAGTAAAGGCCCTGGAAAGAAATTTGCCTTCCAATCCCTGGGATGTTATTATTACATGTAACTACACAGTGCGGTGTTCCGCATGCTGGAGTTGGGTTTTAAATCAGCACGAATGGGAGAAAGTCAGGTGTACTCAGTGCTACCCTTGTGAGCTCCTTGTAGAATGCTGGGGTGGTTTCATGTGTGTACCTGCGGGGCTGGTGCTCCGACTTAGTAAACCTGGTTAAATATGTTATTTAACCTAGTTATTTGACACCAACCGAGGTGTGGCTGTGAAGGGTTTTCTGTGTCACACCCATGATAACACCATTGACTTTAAGTTCCAAAGGTCACGTTTGGTGACCCACTGGGCCCAACCATGCAGTTTAAGCCCTTCCAAACAAAACAGGGCTTCTCTGAAGAAGAAATGCTACCTGGAGACTCAAGACGGAGCAACTTGGGCCTGAGTGTCCAGCTGTGGACATCCACAGACCTTTACAGCCGTGTGGGCCAACTCTTCAAAATAAATACTGCCATGCATCTATATCACACAGTGCAATTAACATTGCATCTGCACATTTTATGCACTCATAAATATAATTTAAAATATGTGATATAATTTATAAGATGTTAATTATATTAATTATATGTACAGAAGGTGCTCAGCTGAGTGTGCTGGCTGATATCTAAAATACAGATCTTCCAGTGTCAGGCTGGTCCCTGGCTCCTGGTTGGAGGGACACACAGGTGGTGGTGGGCTTGGGCTGACACCTGGTGCTCCTGGTGATGCACACAGGCAGAGGGCAGCGCCACCTTTTCCCTGTGTCTGGCCATGCCCGGCACCCAGGGGAGACTCACCACACTAACAAAAATAAATAAAAATTTCATTGTACTAGAAACCCCCTCCAAAGATTAACAAGGAAAGTTGCCCACAATTCTATCTCCTTTTAGAGTCTTAAGATTTTTCCTTCTGTATTCTATGAAAATGTATGTGCAGTTTTTATGAAAGTAGAGTTACACTACAGGTAAAGTTTTGTGGTCTGTTTCTCTCACTCAAAATGGGTTCTATTTGCTATGTAGTAGTCTTCTAATGCAAACAAACTTTGTAACCTGAGGTGAAAAAAGGAGAATGAATCATCAATGCCGTTAATGAGTATTTGCTTATTGAAATGTCTGAAGTTGAAGTATCTTGGGTTTGAGGCACAGATGTGAGTATGCTATCTAACAATGTATCATTAATTTATGAATTTAAATAAGTTCAGTAAGAAAAAGAATTGGCAATACAACATGTATCTGCAAAGGGTGGTATATGAGTCAACTTCCAACACATAATTGGACAATCTTGGGACAATATCCAACACATAATTTGGCTCACAGTTTCAGAAGATTCAGTCCATGATCAGCTGTCTTCAAGGCAGGACATCGTGGTGGAAGCAAAGGGAACAAAGTTGCTTACTTCATAGTGGCTAGGAAACAGAGTAGGAAACAGAGAAAGGGGCGAGGGACCAGATAAACAGCTGTAGGCTACACCTCCATGACATACTCAGAAGTGTACTCCACTAGTTCCTGGGGTAGATTCCAAAGCTGATCAAGTTGATGCAATGAAACTTTGTGACACAAAAGTTAAAAATCAACAGTCTGATGCCATGAGACAAGATGTGCTCACCCAGTCCACCCAATAGACCATTAGACTCACTTAGCCTTCACTGACCACAACAGCTGCAACTTAAGAGATAGTCCGACCTGGCTCAGTCTGATCATATCCATCTGGATTGCCAACACTGTCTGATATGTAAGCATATTCTATTTTCAGGGACTGTCCAACTGAGATAGCCCAGTCAAGGACACACTTAACTCTACCTGCCCTGCTCAGCATTCCCTTTCCCAGAATTTCTTCACCTCTTAGTAAACAATTCCCTTTAGTTATTTCTGCAGGACAACATACAACTTGATTCATGTTATCAATTGTTTGATAACCTGCTTTGTACTTCCTGCTTAAAAAATGTATATAAATTTCTGTTTCACTCTCAGTCGGGGCTTGTGATTTGGAACTGATTTCCACCAGCCCATTAACATACTAAATCATTGCCTTCCAAATTCCTTGGTGAAAAGTGCCTTCTTTTTGGCTCAGTACTTGGTTTCTGTGATAGCTTCACCACCACAGATGCTGTCTGTATGTCTGGGCCAATTCTAAAATGGCAAATTTTTTGTTTGTTATTATGGTACTGGAGATTGAACCCAGGGTTTTCACACTGAGTTACATTCCCAGCCCTTAAAAGAATATCTATTTTTGAGTCTAGGTTTCACTAAGTCACTAAGTTGCCCAAACTGGGCTTGAACTTTGATCCTCCTGTCACAGCCTCTCAGAGTGCTTGGATGATGGGTGTGCACCTTCATGTTCCGCTTTGTACAGCGTTTTAGAGTCACAGGTTTAGCTGGTAGAAGCAAAAGCCAGGTTCTTTATAGTAAATGCTTCCTCTGGGATCTGTTCATTGGGATTTAGGACATCCTGGTTCGCTCCTGTGGAGACGCATGTGGGCCTGCGGGATATCAATGGCTAACAGTTGCTATGGACTGAATGTTCATGTCCCCCAGACCCTTATGTTAAAGCTCCAATCTCCAGTGTGGTGAATTTGGAGGAGGACATTTAGAAGGTGATTAGGTCATGAGGTTGGAGCCCTTATGAGAGAGTTGGTGCCCTTAGAAAAGGAGACACCAGAGTTAGGTTGCTTTCCCTGCCTGTGCCTCTAGATCTGTCTCTTTGTTCCTGTCTCTCACCACAATGTGAAGACACAGTAAGAAGGCAACCCAGAGGGAGACCTCACCAGAACCTGCCCATGTTGCACACTGACCTTGAACTCCCAGCCTCCAGAACAGTGAGAAGGAAGGGTGTTGCGGAAGCCCCAGGTCATGGTCTCTTTTGTTCTAACAGCCCCAATAGACTTGGGTAGAGGGAAAGACCTCTGAATCTTCATGCCTTGTGCTCATGGGACTGTGTGGGACTGTAGTTTGGGGGTCTTGGTCTCCAATTCCTGCAGAAATTCCATGATAGCATGGGGCCCAAAACCCCCATCCTAAATCTCATTATTAGATCATCTGGTATGGTCCTATTCTGTCAGGTAACAAAGACACTGCATTCATCACCTTTCTGTTGCTATGATAAAATACCTGAGAAGGTCAATTTAGAGGAGGAGAGGTTAATTTTGGCTCATAGGTTCAGATGGTTCAGTCCATGGCCACTGGGTCCATTACTTTAGGCTTTGGTAAGGCAGAGCATCACGGTGGGAGGAAGGATTGGGGGAGGAAAGCTGCTTACCTCATGGCAGGTGGGGAGCAGAGAGGGTGAGAGCACTAAAGAGAAAGGGGAGGCAGACCAGCCACAGTCCCAGAGGTCAAGCCCTATGATCCATTCCTTCAACCAGGTTGGACAGAATATCTGAGTACCCCCAACATGCACGTATGTTGCCACCCTGAAATCAGAAAGGCACAGATGTTTGTGACTGGGAGTTTTCAGATCCGCACCCCCCAGGGACTACAAGCAGGACTCCAGCGTAGCACCATAGCATGGTACCAGTCTCTCAGTGACAGTTGCTTTGTTTTTTCTGTCATTTTGCTGTTACCAGCAATGCCACCATGAATGCTCTCCAGTGAGTCCTCAGAAACATGTACGGTTTTCCCTTGGGTCTGCACCTGGGGTTGGAACTTCTGATTGATGGCATCATCAACAGCACCAGAGCTGAGCAAATTGCTTTCCAAGGTCACTGAAGCT
>RJWM01010955.1:0-61709 GCA_004363535.1 Dasyprocta punctata
TACTACATTTTGGACCAATGATCTTCACTCTAAGCATCTTGTACATTGCTTGTAAAATTGTGTAAAACTATATACTTACATACATAATATTATTGCTTGATTGAATTTTTTACATATTACAAATATTTATATTTTAAAATAAAACTGTTAAGTTACACTTTTGAATTACCAAATGGAAAATAAAGTTCATACTAATTCAGTACTTGTTATATCTATTTCAAAATACACATGACTTTTTTTAAACAGGAATCAACTTTACTTTTTTAAAAAAATTTTATGATCTTGTATTTATTCCTCTTACTCCACAAAATTTTACATTAATGTAACATGCATTTACTCCAGGTAGATCACAGTAATATGTTTCACGTAACAAAACTACATGTGAAAATTATAATTAAAGTAGTATTCTTGTGATTGATAAGGTTTTAAGTAAAATCTTCACTTGAAATCTTCATTCTATCTTTACACATATTACTAGTTCAAAATGGTTAAAAGTATCCAAACTTAATTTTTTTATAATAATCAAATCCACTTTAATAAGTTTAAAATTTCTGTATGGCTAGGTGAATATTATTTTATTGTCAGTATGAAGCAGTTCCGCACCATTTCTATCCTTTTTTTTTTTTTTTTTTTTTTTTTTTTTTGCGGTACTGGGGATTGAACTCACAGCCTTGCACTTGCCAGGGCAGACGCTTAAGCCGCGGAGCCAAACTCCCCAGCCCTGGTTTTTTGAGGCAGGGTCGCACTATGTAGCTCAGGCCGGCCTTGCGCTCGCGTTGTAGCCCAAGCCGGCCTCGAACTCACAACGCTCCACCTACCTCAGCCTCCCGAGTGCTGGGATTAAAGGCGTGCGCCACCACGCCCGGCTTCTATCCTATTTTTTGATTAGATGCTGAAGAACCACATACAAATGGATATGAATAAATATAATAATTGGAACTCCTTCCTCTTTATCTGGTAAAGATCACAGAGTGCTTACTCACCAAAAATTATTTTTAATTGTCTATCTGTTTATAGTTTTGGACCATTAAATATTTTTTTACTGTTGTTTTACGTAGATAATTGATACCTATGAGTCTTGGAAATGGGCTTTTTCCCCAGTTGTCAGGGTCTTTTACTTTCGCAGCATTTTTTTTGAGAATCACCCCCGGCTGCTCTACAGCCTTCAGAATTTGAGCAATTCCCTACACTAAGATTCTGGATCTGTGAAATAAGTGTTGTTTGTTTGTAAAATGGCAAGAGAAACTGGAAAAACATAATGAGGCTCATAAACTCTTGGCTAATCACACATTAAAAAAAATACAAGACAGCTGTAACTCTGGAAATTGATAACTGCAACGTTCCAGTATTGCACACCCTTTCAAAAAATTTTTTTTAAATAAGGGCAGAGAACATTTGATCATCACTGCTTTGGAAACTCTTTCAAAGCTCTAAGACCTCTTTATTAACTTATGAATATGTTTCTTATTCTACTAGGATACAAGAGAAGCAAATCTTCCTCATCCTATGGAGACAACTGGATTAAATAGGAAAAAAGCCAGTGTGGGAAAAGAGGTAGGAAGGAAGTGTGAGCCAGAAAGTCTCATTGTTCGCTTTGGTCTGAAGTCATTTAGTTGTAATCTTCTTATGAAAAAGGAGCAATACCATCTCAGTTGACCAAAATTCTTTGTTTTGAAATTCTGGCAATATGTTATAATTATTAAAATGTGTCTTTGTTTTGTTTTTTGATTGCTCTTAGTGCACTTGCTTCCTTCAGGAACTTCACAGAGAAAGGTAAAAGTGCACTGAAGCAGGATTAAAATAAATCTTATGTCTGTTGGTCATAATAACAACAAATGAAATAACAAATATTACAAGTTTTAACTGTTGAAAAATAACTAAGAAGTCAATAATATTAATAAGAAATTTAATACCACCTACTCTACTAGTCAGGTTAATTTTCATCTCATCATGAAGTATGATATTACGCATAGGCTTTTTATAGACACTTTTATCAGATCAATGATTTTCTTTTCTACTTATATATTGCTACTAGTTTAATTTCCAGTTATGTACAGGTGAATTTTAAAAATATTTTTCCTGAATCTATTGAGATGAATACATATATATTTCTTTTATAAAACTTGTTTTAGCATGATCAATAGCATTGATTTATAATTGTCAATTCAATTTTGCATTTCAAGGGTAAAATTCAGTTGCTCATGATATATTATTCTTTTTATATGTTCATGTATTGAATTTATTAGGAGGTAGTATGTACATTTTATGAAGGAGAAATGTCAGTAAATTTATTTTCTTATAATTTTGTTTCTAGTTTTGGTACCAGGATTATATTGGCCAAATGCATTATCAGTGCTGTTTTCTGAAAAAGTTGCATAAGATTGATGCTGTTACTTATTCAAATGTTTGTGAAATTAATCAGTGAATTAAATTGGACCTGGATGAGAGAATTTAAGGGAATTTTTAAAAATGTATTTTTAATCAATTTCAAATTTAGATAAAACTTGAAAGAATAGTACAAGGTATTTCCACAAATCTTTTGCCCAGATTCACCAGCCCTTTACATTTTGTTCCATTTACTGTATTGATTACATATTTTCATATATGCAAAATGACTTAGAGTATGTAAAAATAAATCATAGGCATTGTTCTTTTGTTCCCAAATAACTCAGTGTATGTTTCCTAAGAATTAGGACATTGTTTTGCAAAACAATGATACAATTATCAAAATTAGAAAGTCCAACATCAATATGATACTATTATCTAATCCAAATCCGTGTTCGAATTTTGTGAATTGTCCCAGTAATGTCCTTTATGCATTTGTTTTCTATTCAAGGAGCTAATCATATGTGACATTTATTTTTCATGTCCATTTAGCTCTCATTAACGTAGAACAGTTATTCATCCTTTGTTTGCTTGTCTTCGATATTTTTGAAGTGTATATGTTATTTTATGTGTACCCTATTTAAGGTTATTTATGATTCACTCATGATTATATTCAGGTGGATGTTATTAGTAGGAATAATATTAAAATGATGGTTTATCTCTGTGTATGTCAGGAGGTGTATGATACTAGTTTGTCCCAAAATTGGTGTTACTTACTTTGATGACATAATTAAAGTGAAATTGGCAAGTTTCTCCAGTGTAGCATAAAGTTAATAATCTTCCCTTTTTAGCCGGACGTGGTGGCTCACGCCTTTAATCCCAGCACTCAGGAGGCTGAGGTAGGAGGATCATTTTGAGTTCGAGGCCCGCTTGGGCTACAACACGATCACAAGGCCGGCCGGAGCTACATAGTGCGACCCTGCCTCAAAAAACTAGGGCTGGGAGTTTGGCTCAGTGGCTTAAGCGCCTGTCTGGCAGGTGTGAGGCTGTGAGTTTGATCCCCAGTGCCACACACACACACAAAATAATAATAATAATCTTCCCTTTTTAGCGTGTAAAGAAATACTTTAAAATCTTGTAAATATGTTTTTCTTTTCAAATTTTAACCTATTAGCTTTGATAACTGTGGTGATTTTCTAATGTAATCAATTCTATTGTGCATAGTTAGCATTTTACTGTAAGTAAGCATCTAAATCTCTATGAACTCTTAGATTTTTATTTTATTACATGAAATGTAATCGATGATGTAATTATTTATCTTTGCACTCAGGTTTTTCTAGACTTAGTCATCACTATAAATAAATAGACAATAATAATATTGTAGGCTAGGAGTGAAGAACACTCATATGTTTAAAATTTTGAAATTTTTAAATGCATTGCCTATCAACCAATCAGCAAGAAAAAGAGTCATGATTTTAAAGGTAGACTTTTTCATAACACTGGATTCTGTAACTTTCCTACAGCTACTAGCAATTGATTATGAAACATGTAGGTTCATCCTTCCTTACGTCTCAGTAGTTCATATAGTCACTATGGCTTAAGTGAACACTGGTAAGATATTTTCCTTTTAGTTTTTTTTCCACTAGTGTATTCTAAGTTATATGTTTTTATTTTTTGTAATTTTTATTTTAAAGAGAATAAAACCAAGCAAAACAAAACAGAATAAAGCCAATCAGAACAAAACTGTGACACGAGATTTCAAAACAAGGTAATAGGAAATCAACAGTGGTTACCATAATGCCTCTTGTTGTCTTCAAAATAGCTGCCCATATCTTCAGACATAGCAAAATAAAGCAAAACAGAACAAAATAGAACCAATAAAAACAAAACAATGAGTACAATAAAGAACTTTAAAACAAGGTAATAGTAAATTCAGAATGGCTACCATAATATATCTTGTTATCTTTGAAATAGCTGCCCATACCATCAGGTATAATAAAATCAAGCAAGACAAAACAGAATAAAACCCAACCAAATAAAACAATGAAAATGATATTATCAAAACAAGATAATAAGGAATTAACAATGGCTACCACCTTTAGAAGGAGATCCACCATAGACACTACATTGAGTATTGCTATCCTTTAAATAGATGATCGATCAGACTACTGGCTTTTGGCCTGCAAAGTCAGTAAAACACTAAACACTGCACCCATTAAGTTGTATTTTACCTCAATAACTAGCCCCTCAGCCTGTGTTTCTCTGAATCAGCCAGTTGCTTTGGGGTGGGAGGTGGATATTGGCTCTTCGTGTCTCCCAGTCTGTGTGCTGGAAGGGGCTCCTACGTGGTTCTCCTCTCCATGCTCCATGCATGGCATCAACTTACAGGAAGGGCTTGGCTTCTTGTTGGCTTCTTGTTCTCCTCTTTTGCATTCTGCAAATGGTACCAACTCACAGGAAGGGCTTGGTTTCTTGTTGGCTTCTTGTTCTCCTCCCCCACAGTCTCCTAAATTATGTTATGTCAGATTATTTTTTTTCTTTTATTGATCCTAGGGAATGAAACCGCTCAGGAATAGCAGTTCCTACATAAGCTCATGGATGATGCTATACATATAGTTTGACCTTATTATTCAGAAATATGTTACATATATACAATTATTTGAGGCTTGATAGTGTATTTACATTAAGAAAATTTCATTAAAAAGGTAAATACTTAGAGTTGTGAATGAAGGGGACTGAGAATAATAGTGACTGGACTCATCACTCACATCAGTACATAACAATTTAGCAATTAACTTAAATCAATACAAATAAACTTGACAATAGTGAGCTCTACAAAATTCACATGAACAATAAACACACTTAGGAGCAATTTGAGGAGAGAATAATTTAAGGGTAAGTAGTAATTGAAAAATAAGATAAGTTCCCAATATTAGAAATGCTCATATTGAGAGCACTCTGAGAAAATGACTTTCATTACTGTTTGTTTGCTTTTAATATTTGAAGAGTCTAAGAACATAGAGAACAGTTACTCTGCATGCACTAGAGACTATGAGTTGAATAGACCTTGGTTTAAGTCCCAGCCAGGCTGCTGACTTGCTAAACAATTTGCCATGAGAAGCAACAACTTCCATATGTTACAGTATCTCAGTCAGTTAAGTAGAGAAGAATGTCTACTTTTTAGGATAAAAATCAGAACTTGACAGACATACCTTTTGTGGTGATTCAATAAAAGGCAGGAAAACTCATGGTTTATTTTGTGGTTAGGGAAATGAAAGGGTTTATAAAGTGAAAAGCAGCATCTGTGAAGCACTATTGCTAACATGTGTAATGACCAAAGATTGGATGCTTTTCCCACAGTACTGGAGCAAAATAAAGATATCGACTTGTACCATTTACATTCAATACTGAGAATCCAGACAATGAATATGGCCACAGAATGAAGTAAAAAGACTTACATTGGAAAGAAAAAGATTTTGTGTTCTTTATTCACCGATGATCTACTCATCTACATAAAAAAATTGGGTGGAATTTACAAAAAATGCTTCCAGGACAAGTAGGTGATTTTCACAAGATTTTAAACTATAAAATCAGTGTACAAATGTTAACTACATTTGTGTCTATTTTAATGAACAAATAATATACATTACAATAACATCTATATTATGAAATACTTCGAGATACATCTGACAAAAGATGTGCAAGATATGTACATTGAAATTACAAAATATTTATAAAAAATGAAAGTAGATCTAAATACAGTTGTGTCTATTTTAGTTGGTGGGGAAAGAAAGGTACTGCAAGGAAGAACATGTTCACTGTTTATAATGATGATTTCATGAGTTTAAACATATGCCAACACATCAAATTGAGTGTTTTAAACATATATATATAGTTTATTATGTCAGTTATATTTTAATAGCATTGTTATTTGTATTACTATGATTTTTTTCAAATCTAATCTAACCTTTTTAATGAAAAGATTCACTTTTGAGTACTGGAACCCAGACTTCAAGCCCCTTTAATATGAACTCTTGACCACTGTTTCTCAGATACTAATGAAACACTTTTGAAGTGGTATTTTCCTTTGGTGCTGTGAGTAGTGAATTCAGTGAGGCATGATCAATAGCTTATTCTGGTGGTCATTTTACGGTATAATGTTTTCTCTGTTATGTAAATTGCAAGTATTTTTTTCAGGATCAGTGGTTGGCAAATATGTTAGTGTTTGTGGGCCAAATGGACTGTCACAATACTTGAGTATGCATTTGGAGTATAGAAGGAGCTATAGACAAGATGTAAGTAATTGAGCGTGACTATGCTTCAATAAACTTTATTTCCAAAAACTACAAGCCAGTCTGTAAAAAATTGTTTTCCAATCGTTCTACAATATTTCTTTTCTTTTTAACTTTATTTATGGTTCATTTTATCGTAGTTGTTTAAAATTCTGTAGTGAAATTGTCTTTTTTTGTTGTTCCTAGGTTTCTTGCTAGGGTTTTAAATCTCTTCCTCTATAATACTAAATATTTTTTATAATTTCTCCAGTATTTTGTGTTTTGCTGCAGTGAAAAATTTCATCTGGCTGCAGTTTATATGAGTGCATGATGTGAGACAGAACTCAAATTGGATTTTTACATATAGATTTCCAAATGATTCAGTAGTGTTTCTTTAAAACCCACTCTCTTCCCATTGCCTCAAATCTCACCTTTGTGTATACCATATTCTTCTACATACATAGATCTGTTTTTACAATCTATTCTATTCCACTGATGTATTTATCTATTCCTAGCTAATAAAATACTTTTACTTGAGTTGTATGATATAGTTTGCTTCTATTGGAAAAGCTCAATGACAGTTATCACTTTTATTAAAGTGTCAGTTTTGGTTATTTATTGACTTTCATTGCTATTATGAACATTTTTTCTCATTATATTTTTATTATTTGCATATTAAAAACTATTATTTTTGTCAATTCATATGTTGCTGGTATTCTTATCTTTATCATAACATCTTTTTTAGATGATTCTCTTGGATTTTTTAGCTAAACAATCATATTACATGCAAATAGTGAGATATCTTACTTCTTATTCCTAGTTTACTCTGCATCTTTTCCTCCAATCTTGTTGCAATGTCTGAGTAACTATAGAATGTTTGACAGTAGTGGCATCAGCAGGCATTCTTTTTCTTGTTTGTGTTTAGAATTAATTTTTAGTAATTTTGCATACATATGCCAAAGATAATTTTTATGGTTTTTAAAAAATTCAGTTATATATTATAAATAAAATTACATGCATATATGCATATTACGATCTTTAGTTTTCTTTGAAAATGCCTCTTAAAGAGTCTAAAATTATTTTAATGTAATTTATGAAAAAAAATTCTATGCTTCCATTCAGGAATAAGGTATAATTTTTATTCATTCTTTTACTTTGCTAGGTAACATTTTCTGTTTTCCATATTATTTGTTAGGTTATTTCATATTTCTTCTAAATGTTATTGTAAACAATTTTATATATGTAGTCACTATGGTGTTATTTTATAATTTATTTTTTTATATACTGCTATGGGCTATGTGAAGTTTAGAGAAGAACTGTTCATTTCTATACATTCTTTTTAAATTTAAGTACAATAAATATTAATTTCATTGATATTTAATCATCTTGTGGAAGTTTTTTAGGTTGACAGTAGTAACAACACAAATAATGGGAGTTCTGTCTTTTCTTCAGATATTTATGCCTTCATCACACCTTTTTATATAGTACTTGGCTAAAATATTTTCAAAAATTATTTTGAGGGTTAGCAGTTGTGTTTTGTTCCATTTACTGTAATCATTTAAATATTTCTTGATTAGGAGAACATACTGGATTTAGCCAGGCATGTATCATAATACTTCCAAGGAAATCAACTTCTTTTTCATCCTGTTAAGTATTCAAAGGATAATCAGTGTGGATACTGAGTTTTAACAATTTATTTAAATAATATCTATTGAGATAATCATTTTAAATTACTTTTCACCTATTGATAATGTTTTCTCAACTGATTTCCTTATTTTGGAGCATCTCTCCATCTTTTTAAATCACATACATTGTTCTTTTGGGATGTCCATTTAAATAACTGCTAGATTTATTTTGCATATTTTTATTTGATGCTTGTGTTTGTTTAAAATTTTTTAATGTCATTACTCCATAATTCTCTTTCTTGTAGTATAGTTCGAAAGTTTTGGACACCAAAGCTATGTTATTTTTATAGTATTATTGGGGAAATTTTTCCATATTTTATTATTGGGCAAAATAGTTTCAGTATATTTCTTGTCATTTTTGCTTCTAGCTAACATATGTAAATCAAAATTAATCTATTGTTTCCCTTTCTCTGAGGTCAAAGATGAATTGTTTAGACACTAAAATGTAAATGTTTCATTTGGATAACTATCAAAGAATTAAAATTTTGCTTAGACTTTTGCTTTTCCTTCTTTATTTTTTCCTGTTATAATTTTCTGCTTTGAGACATAACTACATGTCTCTTGATAATTTTGAAATTTAAAAGTCATGCAAAATGTTGAATATTCAATGAAATATCTTTTTCTCACTAGCCCATGGGAATCCTTATTTGAAACAAAATGCTTACACAGATGTTGATTAAGATTGGCTCTGTCATTTCACTTGACCCATTTTAACATGTTGAAATGACAGAGCCGGTCATAACCTATCTCTGACTCAACTCAGAAATATATGGCCTATGTTATGTCTGAATGTTTGTGTACATGTTAAGCTCAATAGTTTTGATCCTTGAACTTGTGCCACTGTGCTTTGAGACTTCCAGAAAACCAAAATAACAAAATTTGATTTTAGGCCTGCAAGTGTTTTTTAAGCTCCCTCACAGAATAAAGATTAAATTTTTAACTGAGAAATAAGATTTTTGTGAGATATAATTAGAATAATTAGTGAAATATTGCATGAAATACAACAAAGGAACCATTTATTTTTCTCCATTATAAATTGTACATTTTAAAATATAAAACCACCATATCAAAAGACAAATTTGGAATACCCTCATACTTTTAAAAGAAACTGTATTCATGATTTTTTATTCATAATTTTAATAATATTAATATTTACAAAATAAATAAAATGATGCTTGATACACAAAATGGGTTGAAAGATAAGTATCTTAGTGTACTGCTGTGTTTTCTTTTATATTGTGGTTTCTGAAAAGACAACATCTGAAGTTTATGCAGGTCTGAGATTCTTAGATATATATTTTGCCAGAGTTGTTGATCAATAATATTTATTGTTGGATTTGTGCTACTTGTTGAATATTATTTAAGAATGAAATAGTCTTTTCCTGAAGGAGCAGAAAGTTCTGTTTCACTGCCAATTTTCAGTCCTTACTTCCAATGCTTGCAAAAGAATAAATAGCTCCAAAAAATGAGCATTGGTTGCTAAACATTTTGCTGTACAATAACTCTATCATCACTTTGCAATAACAACTGACAAATTATCCATTACTGTCAGAAGGAAGGTTTTTAAATCATTTCCTAACTACATTTACTAAAGAGTTTGAAGGTAATCAGCAAAGATATTCTTTTCCCCTGTGTGCTTATTCATAACCTATGGTCTTTAGGGATGTACCAATTATAATTTATCTACTACCTGTTGTGAAACTTGAATAACAAGATAACAGAGCTAATTAGTAAGTTTTACACACGATTAAAAGATATTTCCTGACATGTTAAACAGTGGAATAGAGTTACATTGGTAGAATATTCTTTGTTTCATTCCGGAGGACAATAAATACTTTTTTTTTCTGCTTGTATTAGGATGAAATTGAGAAGTATAAAGAGTGCTCAAATGATATGGTGATTATTTTCTAAAATTATTTCAGTAACAAACACATTGCCATTAATTCCCCCCTCAAAATAATCCACATTGCTTTGAACACACTTATCCCATCATTCTTACCACTTTCTGAAGCCGTTCTAGAAGTCCTCTTTCCTAAGTGTCTTTATAAAGTGAAAAATCTGTGAATATTGCTGCTATCTGCCATCCAATGTAAAGGTAGGATTATAATATTGTATCGTATCCTCATCCAACTCATTCAGTGGATTTGGCACTGGGTGGCTTCTGGCTCTTTTCCAAATTCAAAATAACTATGGATGGTAAATGTTTTTGAGTGAATTCAGGACACTGAAGCAGCAATGACAGCACAGTTAAAAAGATTCATGACAGAGGACTTCCAGAACTGCTTCAGAAAGTGGGAAGAATGATAGGATAAGAGTGTTCAAAATGAAGGGAGAATTTTGAGGAGAATTAGTGGCACTGTGTGTTTACAGTAATAATTTTTAAAAATGTAAGCATATACTATATTTTAATTACCCCTCATGTATTACAGACATTTAGATGTACAAATACACCAGACAAAATGGAGTGTGGTTTGAATTAGCTTCTAAAAATCAAGATTATAAGTTTTCAAGTATAAAGAGATGGTGAAAACATCTCCATCTAATAAATCTCTTTCTTAACTCCTCTTCCTCTAATTTTATTCCATATATTTGCCTTTCTGTCCTGCTCATCAATCCAACCAAAATAGAATTAACAAAAAGTTTTATTTTGTATTTTCCAGGTACTCAGACTAAAACAAGTTTAAATCTGTAGCCAGGCGTGGTGGTGCACACCCATAATCTTAGCACTTGAGAGGCTGAGGCAAGAAGATTGCTGTGAGCTCAAGGCCAGCCTGAACTAATAGGCTGTCCCTGTCTTAACAAAATAATGTTGAAAAAACTATTAAATTTGTACCTTAAAAATGAATTTCATTTAAAGAGAAATAGCCAATTCTTGAGAACAGAAGCAATACAATTTTTAAAATTGATCTTAGTGAGAAGAGTTATTAGGATGATTCTACACTTTGTCATAACTGGAGTGAGCAGCTGTGTTCAGAGGCTGTGGTGCTGATGGAGCCTAAGTGGCACGGAGGCATCCAGGGTGATAGGCAGTGCTTCTTGTCTGGTACAGACTTGATGTCCTTTCCCTCCATAGCCTCATGTAGCATCATCTGTGAATTTATTCTGTCTCCAATTTAAAAAGATTGGAATAAAAAGGCAAAAAGTATGAAAGAAGGATGTTTTGACCTTGCTTTACTATATTTTTAAAAACTTAAATAATATAAACATTTCTCCACCCACAGATTTTACAAGGACCTATAAGGCCAATATTTAAACCTCAGTATCTATGCATCTTTTTGATCATTAAAGGCCGTGTGGCTGCCTTTTCTTTCAGCATGAAAAAGTGATATTTGATTTTCTGTTAACCTATCACTTGCTTGCATTCAGTGTGTGCTACAAAAGAAAATACTCACCTTGCAAGAAATTACTTCTTTACAAACAAAATTGATGCTAATTTCTAGGATTTTTCAAAGCTTCTTTGATCATATTTAAAGATGCTCAATTCTCAACTGCTGTTTTCTTGTGAAATTTATTTGATGCTTTATTTATGAGATGACATAAGTCAAGATTTAGTTGAGTTTTATAAATGCATGCTGTATGAATCTCTGTTCTATTTATTACCAATTTATTTGATAGAGCTGATACATGTGAACAAGGGCCTTAATTCACTTACTTAGAAGTAAAAAACAAGTTTATTTAATGAGGACTGGTTTATGTTTAGTAGAGCCAAACTCACTTTAAAAAGTTTAGTCCATGAGATAAAGTATCTTTCCTTGATTTTTATCAGTGTTAACGATACAGTAGGAAAAGCCATCAAAATTGCTATTGTTAATTTCTTTTTACCAATATATTTTTTGCCCAAAGGTATGTCATTTAGTCTACATACAAACTCACCAAACATGCACTCACATGAGTACAACATGTATTTGTATATTGTCAGTGATTTAATTTTGACTGATTACTTGAAAATATTGAGGAGGAATTTGAAGAAAAATCAATATTTAAATGGAACTAAACCATAAGCATCCCAGTATGGTAAGGCACACTGAGGTAGAAAATAAAAGAAGGGTAACTCAGAGGTGCTACTAATCAGGTGGGGAGTCCTTTGCTTAACTAAGATAGAAATCACAATTTGGCAAGGTGTAGGTAGCTCCTTTGAAACCAGCATTTTTGGACTTACCGGTGGCTGTCAACCCTTAGTGTTATAGATCTGAATTGTGAGTACTAGTACCTCTTAGCTCTTGCTGTTATCTCCTAATGCTACAGTTCTTGGTGGTTCATAGCTATTGTCATTGAGTCCCTCACAGCTAAGGCTCATAGTCCCCTCAGTGGTAACATGGAGCATTTCTAGCAGCTTTTCTGACTCGGGGACTCTTTAGATCATCCTTATTGGTCTCTTCTGGTCATCACTGGTCTCTGCTACTCTTGGTTCCTTGCTGTTTCACTGCTGTCTGGGACTTTTCAGGGTTAATAACTTCTAGCATTACTAACCCTTTTTAAGAGCAATCTACTTACTCCACCATACCTAAGAATTATGAGTAGGCAATAGGACCACTGAAGTGAGGCTTTTATTGAGACCTGTGTTATAACACAAAGTTAAAGTACCCAGGCAGGTGTCCTTGTGGATTGATCTGAGGAGTCTGAGGAAGTGTTTCTTATATAGAGCAAGAGAAGGCACGTGCATGCACAGTTCCCTATGTTTCACAAATCTATTTGGGGATTTTAAGAATAGTGACAGAATTGGGCAGAGTCCTCTGGAGGTTGCAAGGTGGAGTTATTCAGAGCCATTGCAGGGTGATTTCATCTATGTTAGGTCTGTGTTTCAAGTTTGCTGTAAGTAAGGTTAATATTTCCCAGAGCAGTGGTGGAGTTTTCAGGACAACCATGTCTATCTTGGCAACAATTCAGCCAAACTCCAGGAGAAGGGCTCCTGGACTGACAAGCTCCTGGGTTTCTGTGAAAAGGGCAGGCTGAAATTGTGGTTACAATTCTTGCTGCTTTGGAGAAGTCTCCAGGAGGGGCTGACATGGGCACTGGGATTTGGGAATTTCAGGAATAACAATGGGCTCTGTTCCCACTCTGATTTGTGCCCTGTCAGGCATAGGTTTCTGGCTTCTCAGAGAGGTAGCAGTAGCACCTGGGCTGGAGGGAAGAGCATTCTGGCTGCGTGCCAAGTTGTGTCTCCCGTCAATGGCTTAGAGGGAAGCTACTGTAGCAACTGCGCAGACGGTGGGAAGATGCTGGGGTGAGTAGCTCAGGTCACCCTCAGGAAGATGAGGAGTGAGGGGAAGGGGTATGGCTTCTGTCAGAAGGGTCACACACACACACACATTGTCAGAGGAAAGAGCAAAGGTTAGGCATCATTTCTTTTCTCTCAGAAGGATCTGATAGAGTCAATATTTTCTTTCCTTTTTCACCAGTAAAGGAAGCAAGTATGATAACAACAACTGATCAAGAGGGCCATAATTTTTCCTTCAGCTTCAGCAAACTTCCCATAGGACCTAGACTTTTCTTAGAGTTTATACCTCCCATTTGAGATGTATGTGATTTTTTTTTAAAGAAAATAATCCTTTCCTAGATTTAGAACCTACTAATGTATTTTTCAATGACCTAGGAGCCATCCCTTGAAATATAATCATTAAAGAAGATATCACCCTAACCTCTAGGGCTGTGTTCAGTGGGAGCCAATTAGCAAGCACAGATGGCTTAATCACAGAACAAACATTTGCAAACTCAGGAAAAACTCCATGTGTTCAGCACCTCCCATTGATCATCCTTCCCCCTAAAGTCCTCAGTACTTTTCCACTAGCTACTCCAGCACTTAAAAAACAAACGAAAAGCCCCCCTCAGCTCACCTTTTGTTTGATCAGTGTTGAGCTGAGGCTGAGTTGTGGCCTCTGTCTCCTATTGTAAAAGCTTGAATAAAGTCTGCCTTATCTGTTTAACTTTGTCCAGGACACTGTTGCTTTGACACAAATGACTGACTGAGGAAAAGATTTAGTGGATAAAAATAATCCCTTACTTCTTGCACTGGTGTCATTTTTGAAAGTGAACAAAGTAAGTGAAAGGGACATTTCTTGCACATTTTGTATTTCCCACAGATGGTGCAAGTCATGAGTAAAATTATGATGAATAAATTCTTGCATTACTTCTTTAGCTGTATTCTTTTATTTATTCCAGAAAAAAGTAGATGAGAAATCAGGAAGACTGACTGGAAATGGTGACATCTGAATGGGAAAGCTGGATGCATCAGATAGGAAGAAGTTAGGAGATAATGAACTACTTAAGGAAAGGTAGAGAAGTCAACAAATAATGATAATAGAAATGAATAGTTAAAACAAATAGAAATACACTTAATGTCTATTATATGTGGTAGTCTTCTAAATATCTAATGTTTAGTAATTTATTTAATCATACCAACACTGTGTACTATAATTATCTCCATTTCCTTCATAAATAACATATCAGTACAGCACAGAGAAGTTGACAGATTTACTTGAATTGGGAGAGTTACTAAATGATAGAGCTGGGTGTCAAATCCAGGCATTACTTCTCAGCAGCCATCCTTAAAATATAACTGTCACTGTACATTTGCTGTCTCTCTGCAGAAATGTATATTTTTAAAGGGTAATGGCCTCTGATGGTGAGATGTGGACTATGAGTTCAATTTTATAAGTAAAATGATTTGTGTTGAACAGCAAGGGCCTATTGCAGCAATCTTTCAAAAACACTTATAGAACGCTGTAACTACCTGTTACTTTTGAAGGACAAACCAGTGCAGATGACACAGTTCACAATCAAATATATTTATGTCATGTTTTATAGCTTACAAAATAATTTTACCTTCAGATTTTCTTAAGAAAATTACCAAAAGAAGTTAAATCAGACTCACGAGCTTAAATATCATATGGTTTCTCTTATAGAAGAGGCCCAGAATAAAAATAAAGCAAAATAAAAGGTAGATAATAGGAAGTAGGGAGATAGATTGCTCTTAAAGGGGAAAGGATCAAGAGATATAGGGAGAAGAGAGGGAAGGGAAGAGTAAAGGATGAGGAAAGGAACTGGGATGTGTTATGTACATGTACCAACACCACACAAGGAATGTAAACATGTACAGCAAACATGTACTGCAGCTGGGCGTGGTGGTGCACACCTTTAATTCCAGCACTCGGGAGGCTGAGGTAGGAGGAGCGTTGTGAGTTCGAGGGCTGCTTGTGCTACAATGCGAGTGCAAGGCCGACCTGAGCTACACAGTGCAACCCTACCTCAAAAAAACCAGGACCGGGAGTTTGGCTCAGTGGCTTAAGTGCCTGACTGGCAGTCGTGAGGCTGTGGGTTCTATCCCTGGTGCCGCAAAAAAACAACAACAACAACAACAACAAAACACGTACTGCAAATGTGTATGAAAAAGGAAAGGGGATCAAAAGATGGTTAGAAGGGAAGGAAGAGAAGGGAAAGAGAATGGAAAAAAGAAGTAAGGTGTGTTGTGTATACGTAGCAACTTCCCACAAGCAATGCAAACATTATGTACTACACACATGTAGTAATAAATTAAAAATTGTCTGCTTTCTCAAAGACCCACACAATTAATTAGGGTTCTAGTCAAGATTTGAACTTAGACTGACTGATGCCCATGCAGTGAAAGGATGAGAACCAAGAGCCCAAGATATTACAATTATTTCTTGTGATCTTCTAAATTCTTCTCCTGAGATCTCTTGTGGGTTTATTATGTTTCAGTTAACAGACATAAGCCAAATAATACAATAAAACGGAAGGCACTGACCACAGTTCTCATCCAGTTAGAACTGGAATAAAGAGTATGCATAGTATAGCAAAAAGTAGCACCTTCCCAAAAATGATGTTGGATATGTAGCCCAACCTGATTATAACGCTAAAATCTCCCCTTTGACAGAACATGGGACACGTGTTCTGGAAAATATGGAAACATATACTAATAAGATCTTTCCCTGTGGCTTGTCTTCTTCCCCTTCCTTCAAGAGTCATCATCCCCAGAATGACCCAAGACGTCACATAAACCAACAACTGTTTACCCTCAGAGAACTTGGAAATTTTTGGTATGAGGCTATCCAGATTTTGGATTTGTACAACTCAATAAAGATCATTTCTGTTTGATTTAAGCATCTGTCATGGATTTTGTAGAGGATAAGGACCCACAAACCTATGAATTAAAATCAACAGAGACTAAATACAAATTAGCTTGCAAACTGACACCTTAAAGTCAGATGATAAAGGAGTAAGTTGCATAAATATTTATATCAAATTCCTTAGAACGTAAATATTACTGCTGAGTGTAAGACCTACAATTTTGGATCATTGAAGGTTTGCTTTTTCCTCTATGAAAACTCTGTAAAAAAAAAAAAACAATGAAAACAATGTTTGGTAATTGAGAAAAAGCACAAGGGTAATTGCTAATCAAAGACTACTCCAGGGAAAGACTCAGTGACTTGTAATTTAATTAGTGATTGTTAACATGATACCAGAGGAAAGAGATCAGAGCCAACATTTGAAGAAAACATGTTGAAAAAGTAAGAAAATAGTCATGAATTAGCTTCTGTATTTTCAAGGCTCCATAGAGTCTGCTGAGTGAACTGTTTTTCCTTGATACTGATGAAGTCTTTCTAGTTAAAACACTTTCTTTGAAAATTTAGAGATTAGAAATAACTAAATTGAAGCCTTTAATTATAGGATGCAAAATGAGTGGCCTTTTTATTGAAGTACCTAGGAATATGAAGCCGGAACACAGAAGCAAGTATTCGCCTGAAATAAGCACTCCATAACAGAAAATGAGGCAGAAGAAACTTTTACTCCTCCACTTCTCATTTTAAATCTGCAGGGAGAAATGTGCTCTTTATTGGCATCGCGTTTAGAGAAAGCAGTCAAAACTCATTATAGAGCACCTCAAAGTAGTTTTGAAATGTACATCACTGAGAACATTTTGGATCTTGAGAAGGTATTCAAGTTGACAGAAAATACATTAGTGACAAGAAGAAAAGTATCTACACATGTTAAGAAATCACATTTTAGGGGGAAACATAAATGTTTCAGAGAAAGTAAGCATAACACACTCGAAAGTTTCTGAAGCCTTTTAGTATGCTCCAAGCTTCTTGTCCTGTTAGACTACATAAAATGAGAATAACAGAATATACAGAAAAATACACAGTGAGTCAAGCTCTCTGTCTCTGTTCTTTCCTCCTTTTTAAACCTTTCTTTCTTTTCCCCTTGCTTTCCCATGTGATTCTCCTTTCTGCACAGCAAGTTTCTCAGGCAATCTCTCCTAAACCACAATTAAAGAAAGATTTCTATGATTATTGTCAGGGCGGAATGAGAGATTTTGAGGGAATGACATAACCCAGAAAAGCGAGTCTATTTATTCATCTGTGATAGTCCCCAGAAGCAGTTTATGACTTGAGGACAACTCCCCATCCTCTGCCACTAACAACCACTCCAAATCAAACATAAATAAAGGATATACTTGCCAAACATTAGCTTCAAGCTACCCCTAAACCTCTTCCAAGCAGAATAGAGACCTCTAAACTCCTTCCAGTAGAGATACTAAGGAATTTTCATTAGTATGCTTATGCGTACCAGTTTTCTGTAACTGAAATAAATACCCAAGAAAAATCAACTTACTGAGAGAGTGGATTTATTTTGGTTCGTAAATATGGAGGTTTCAACCCATGGTCTGGCGTACCCACTGCTTTGAAACCTGTGGCAAGGCAGGGTATCATGGTATGAGCATGCAGTAGTTCAGGACTGTTTACCTCATGACCAGTATGGGGGTGGGCGCTGGGCTGGTTTCCCGCAATTTCCTTGGTGAGCAGAGCCCCAGATCTCCCCTTGTCCCTACTAGGCTCCACGTTTTAAGTTTCCACCATCTTCCAATAGCATTAAACTGAGGATCGAACTTTTAACACATGAACTTTTAGGGAATATTTCAGATCTAAACTGTGACACTGTCTAAAAGAAAAATCTACATATCTGCATATATACCTATAATTTTGTGTGTATCTATAGCTATCTGTCTCTACACTTTCCTATATAGAGCAGTAGTTTTCAACGTTGGCTGTATGAGGATCAACATAGGGACTTTTAAAATCCCTAGACTCTGCTGGGTGTGGTGGCACATGCCTTTAATCCCAGCATTTGGGAGGCTGAGGTAGAAACGTTTTGAGTCCGAGGCCGGCTTTGGCTACAATGCGAGTGCAAGGCCAGCCAGTGCAACCCTGCCTCAAAAAAAAAAAAAAAAAAAAAAAAAAAAAAAAAAAAAAAAAAAAAAAAAAAAAAAAAAAAAAAAAAAAAAAAAAAAAAAAAAAAAATTCCTAGACTCTGCCCCAGGCAGCACTACAAGAATTGGTGGAGGTGAATACCATGCATCCCATGATTCCAATGAGCAACTAACATTAGAAACTGCCACTGAGCAATCATCCTCAGTCCTCCTCTACTCTTTAGGAATTTATTTGGGAAAGAATAAAGTGGAGGTGGGCTGAATTTTCTTCCTACTAGGATCTAAGGATAAAAAGCAGCAAAGATCTTTGCATTTAATTTTTTGAGTGGCTGTTGAGAACCTGTATCTCCCTTCAAGAAAAATCTTCACCTACAAAATTACAACTGTATATTGACTGTCAAATACCAATAATACCAATTGCCTTTTAAAAATGCTTACAATGTGTAATACTATAGCTTTACCAGATCTTCTGTAGCTTCCCTTATCAGTCACATTTAGTCCTACATATTTATTTTAAGGTTTTACTTATTGTTATGGTTTGTGTCTAGACGTCCCCCCAAAGCCTCATGCAGTCATGGGGCAGGCTTCTAGAATTTGTGATTGATTCATGATCCAATGCTGGGATTACGGGTATGAGTGGTACACCCACCCTAGGGTAGGTAACCTACATACAATATAAGGGACAGAAAGAATCTTCTCTTAGTGCTCCTCCCTTTTTGCTCTTGTAGCTTTTGCTGTTTTCTGCCAACATGAACTGTTGCCCTCTGCCATAAGCCACCCTACCTTGGGCCATGCAGATTATGAATTGAAACCTCCACAAACTGGACTAAATAAACCTTTCCTTCCCTAACCTGGGATATCAGGTACTTTTTGTCTCAGAAATGAGAGAAAAGTAACCAACATACCTGTAATTCAATTTCCACTTGTTAAAAAGCAGTGCTTTTTCCTATGCTTCTCAAAGATTTAGCTGAGTGTATATATGTACGTCATTACTTTGGCCAAGAATCACAAATACATCTAATAAGTGGGTAAAAACCATACTTAATTTAGAAATGTTGATGAAACTAAAAAATGTTATACTGTTGGTATACAGTTTTTATATGCATTCATCTTTTTGAAGCCATGATTAAGGTATGTTTAACCTGTACTATTTGTGCCATCTTTTTAAATGCTTTTAGAATAGAAGATAATAATACAAGTAAATGCATGTTTCTCATTCTTTATTTCTCTAAGTAATTTAATGTTTTGAGTAATTATCTACTTAGCAAAAGTTTGAATAAGTAAAACTTAGGAAAAACGTCAGGGAATTACAACACCATAATAGAATATGAACATAGTTATAGATCTTGATAAAGAATAGTGAGACCCTGTCTCAAGAAAAACTAATAATCTTGATAATCAAAAAAAGATGGTTGGAACAAAGCATAAAATACTTTTTCTTACTAAAGGTATCATATAGGATCAACAAGTTGTCATAAATTTTGAACTGTATAACCTAAAAGTATATTACAATTGTTAGCACAACACAAATAATAAATATGTTATTAACAAAATTATTGTTTGCTATAATGAAGTGTCTCATCAGATAGAAGTTGCTTTGCATTAATTCATTCCCCTGTACTCTACGCCTTTTCTGCAAGTGTTATTGAGTTTATGATGTAAGGGTGCTGACATTCTTTCTGTTCTAAAATCAGTACCCTCATTTTTTAGGTGGTTCATCTTTGGATTCAATTCTTATCATTTATCCTCCTGGCTTCTGGAAGTCATCTAGTTATTTATCATGCAGGTTTTCCTTTTTTTCCTCTTTCTTTTCTTTCTTTGTTTTGTTTTGTTTTGATTTGTATTTTTGAAACAGAGTTTCACTATGCAATTCAGGCTGGCCTCAAACTCTCAGTAATCCTCCTTCCTCAGCCTCCCAAGTGCTGGGATTACAGACACGTGCCACCACACTTGGTTCATTTTCTTTGAAAAAGAAAGTTTGTAATTTGTTGTAGTTTACTTCACATTGTTGCATTTGACTGGAGTTTCAAATACTTAAATAGTTTCTTGGGGCAGAGGGAAATGTCTAAGCAGTAAAGAAGTCTTTATTTCTTCGGAGAAAACTTCATTATTATAAATATTTACTTGTTCATTATATCATGGTCCTGATTTTCTGAAGACTCAAATTACCATTCTCTTATTTGCTACATTGTACTTTAAGCACATTCATGCCTTTATATGAGAGTAAAGGAGAAAGTTTAAGGTAGAGTTATAAATATAGCTGAAACTAGTTTTACCTGACAAGTGCACTATAAAACATTCAGTGATATTCTCACATTTCCTGTATTAGTCAGCTTATCATTACTTTAACAAAATATATGAGATAATGAAATTATAAAGAAGGAAGCACTTACTTTGAATCATAATTTTGAGGTTTCATACCATGATTAGTTTGCAGTACTGATTGTGGAGTAGTGACCAGGCAGTATATCATGGGACAAGCACATTAGTACAGGAGGCTGCTCAACTCATGGTAGCAGGGAAGCGGGAAGGAATTTGGGTTTCAGCTGGTCCTTAAGGGGTATACCCACAGTAACCTAACTAATTTCCACTAGGCCACACTTCCTAAATGGTTTTTTAGGAAGTTCTCAACAGAACCACAAGCTGGAAACCAGATCTCTAACTCGTGAACCTCTGGGGGATAAATAAGATCAAAATGATAGAATTTTCTTTACTAAAATTCTTTGTAAATGTTTTATTTTATTATTGGAAAGAAAGCAGACAATTTTTTTTAAAAAAGTATATTTACTGCTTGCTCTTAGTGAAGTGAGAATATTTCAGAGAAAATAGTAAATGTAAGAATAGCTGGTATGGACATATACTTTAGAAAGGATAATATTTGCAGATTTAAGTAATAATTTATTTATGCAAGGTTTACTGCATTCAAAGTTATCAACCAAAAGAAGCAATAGTATTTTACAGTGTCACAAGTAGTATCACTGTATCACCTTAAATTTTAATGCAGGAAGATTATTTAAAACATTATTTTTATTTATGTAAGTTTTCAGCTGGCTTTTGTAACTTAATTAAACTATAAGACAGGATTTATTATATTTAAAAGCACTGAACTCATACCAGGAAATACCTTCTCCACCTACATGGTGTGAAATTATTAATTAATAATAGAAGAACATTTGGGAAATTCAGAAACTTGAAAATTTATAACCATTTCTTAGTCAAAGAAGAAATCACCAGGAAAATTAGAAAATACCTCAAGACAAAATAAAGAAACATGATACACCAAAACTTATCAGTTACAATGAAAGCTATACTGAGCAGAATTTACTGTTGTAAACATTGATGTTTTTTAAAAAATATTAAATTAATAACCTACTTTCCAAGTTTAGAAATTATAAAAACAAAAAGAAACTAAACCCAACCAATCAGAAAGAAGGGAATACTGAATACTGAAGTAGAAATAAATAGAAAATAGAAAAATAATAGGGAATATCAGTAAAATCAACAGTTAGTTATTTGAAGTGTTCAGTGATATTGGCAAATATTGACCTAAGTTTAACAAAGAAAACAAAAAAAATTAAAATAGTCAAAGCCAGAGATAAAAGATGGGATATCACTGTTGCCTTAGGAAGTGAAATGAATTTTAAGGGAATATTATTAATAAAAAGACAAAATCACTATCAGGTGTCATTTCACATCCATTAAGGAAAGCTATAAGGAAAACAATACATCATAATGAGTAGGTGAAGAAAAGAAACTGTAATCCTCATATATTACTGACAGGAATGTAAAATGGTACAGTTGCTTAGAAAAATAGTTTGGTGGTTTCTCAAAGCTTAAGCATAAAGTTATCTCAAAAGGTTAAGCATAGAGAGTTACTCATCCAGTAATTCATCTCTTTTGTATATAGCAAGCTAAAAAAAAAAAAAAACCTTATTCACACAAAACTTGCACTCAAGTACAGTATTAACAATTGCATTATTTGTAAAATGCAAAATTCAGAAACAATTCAAATTTCTATCAATTGATGAATTTAGAAGCAAAATATATTACTTTTACAAAAATATTGTAATAATAAAAAGGATAAGCTACCAATATGATATAAAATGGAATAACTTTGAAAATGTTATACTAAATGAAGAAAACCAAGTATGAAATATGATTTAATTTATATAAAATGTCTCGGTTAGGCAAATTTAGAGAAAGTAAACAGTGGTCCCTAGAGTTGAGGCAAATATGGGAAGTGACTGTAATAAGTGCAATGTATCTTGCAGGAGTTGGCAATAGTTTGGATAGTAGATGTTCCGCAGGGTTCCCTGTGCTAACGGCTTAGTCCACAGGATGGTGCTGTTGGGGTGATAGTAGAACCTTTGGGTTCTATGGGAAGTCTTAAGGTCATTGAGGGTAGGCTTTCTAAGGGAATTGTGGACCCTGACACTTTCCTTTTTATTTTGCTGCTGTGATTGTTATGTAAGTGGTTTTGTTCAGTCAAAAATTCCTGCAAAGATACGCTCCCTTACTTCTGGTTTAAAAGGAATGGAGCTAACTGATCACGGACTGTAACCTCCAGAACAGAGCACAGATGAAAATTTTCTCTTTATAAGTTGCTATAGTAATACAGAGATGCTTGCAATAGGGAGAGAAAGCTAACTAAAACAAGAATTATGAAATATTCTAAACTTAAATTTGGTGTTGATTGTACAAATCTTTTAATATACCAAAAGCATTGCATTGCATACATTATATGGGCAAATTTTATGGTATGTGAATTATATCTTAATAAAGATGTTAAAATGTCCCTACTTTATAAATTCCTTAGTATTTAAACCAAGGAAAGGCTACTTTTAAAAAAATTTAAATAATTTTACTATGAGAAAAATTTAAAGGTAGTATTCTGGCATACTCATCTCACAAAATATAACTACTATTGATTTTATATATTTTTCCTAACATCTTTATAGCTGATAAAATTTTCAGTTGCTAGTTCAGTTGGAGGGATTTGGCAATGCAAATATGTCATGGTTGAGAGTTATGGTAATGTCTATTTTGAAATATAGTAAAATATAGTTTTGCAGGATTATACCCAAGAGCAAATTCATTTTCACATAAAAATGTCTTCCTATTAGTTCCCATATACTTTTGTTGTTGTTCAAAGTTGGGTATCAGAAACAAATGTGTCTGTGTTTTAAAATTATAAGATAATTTTTTAAAATCAAGACTTTGAGAACATATAATGAAAGCCTTTTTTTTATATGCCATGGTTAATAGTTATGTCAATCTTGTAGTTCCATTAAAATATATAGATAAAAAGCATGTTTCCCTTTTCCTAATGGCTAATAATTTAAGCAAGTGAGTTAATTAAAAAATGGAGATTGAGCTGGGGATTTAGCTCAGTGGTGTAAGCGCCTGCCTAGCAGGCTCAAGATTGTGAGTTCGATCCGCAGTACCAAAACAAGCAAACAAACAAAAAAATGGAGATTGAAAAAGAGGTTTGGAAGAGTTTATGATGAAAATGTCAAGCTAAAAGTTTAATTTCTTATTTACAGAAATGACTACAAGTGAAGATGCAAATGAAAACTAATTTTTGCATTGTGGAAAAACACTTAAACTTGCAAGACTATACACAATAGAAAATTGTTAATTGAAAAAATGCAAGATGATCGGGGATATAACTGTGGCATGGTGCCTGCCTGTCAAGTGTGAGGTCCTGAGTTTGATTTCAGATACTGAAAAGAAAAAAAAAGAAAAGAAAAAATATATGACAAGGAAGGGATCAATAAAGAAATTAAAGGTTGATATGAATATATAATTGGAAGGTTAAATTGTGCAGATAAAGGGTGGTAAGGTTGAAAGATGGATTTCATTGTTTTGCAAAACATCATCATCATCATCATCATCATCATCATCATCATCATCATGTTAGACAAGACACTAACATTTGAAAATATGCTCAACCAATTTCCTAGCAGAACACCCACAGTCCTCTGACTTTACTTCTTATTACCTCTACAACTTCATCTCCTTTTTCATCAACAACAGCCACGATGACAACATTAACCATTACTCTACTTCCATTATAGGGTAGTATTTTTCCTGTGGCAAGAAAAGTGTGATACTCTCTAAAAGGTCATATTTTATTCAATCTTTATCAAATTGGGTAAAATGGAAAGTCTTGACAGCTTACGTGAATTTGATCTGATAGGAAAAAGCAGAGCTAAATTAAAATCTGTGACACCAAAATTTAACTTCTGGGACCTTCCAAGTTTGTGGAAGTATGTACAGTTCCCTGAACAAGTTTCATTATTTCGTATTTTCTACAAAATTTTATTCTGCATGTAATGTTTTTCATTATTATTCCTCTGATAGATTCTAATACTTTCATGCTATAAAATCTCATGTGTGTTTCCTCTGTTAAGCTTTCTCTTACCCAACCAACCAGAATTGATGGCACTGTCCTTAGTACTATGTTGTTTCTGGTCCAAACTGCAAATATTCCCCTGACCCACTGTTGTACAATTATTTATATGCACATCTGTCTAAAACATAATAAGCATGCAACATATGATGTTGAAAATGAAGAAATTAGTGAATGAGTGTCCTGCAAATATAAAGTATCATGTTACTATGACTAGAAATATGACATTACTACAGCACTCAATAACAAATGCCTAATTTTAATTTAAATACACAGTTTTAGGGATGGTAATAATTACTTCAAGAAATAATTTTAGAAAGGGTCTCAGGATTTATTTATACAAGTGGGTATTAATTTATTAATATAGTTTTCTTCCAAACACCTCAAGTAATGCTAATGGTGGAGGGTCAAACAGTAAATTTCCTGCATGTTAACCCACACAGCCAGGTACAATCTTTTAAAGACAGTAACTAGGTCTAGGACTCACCTTTCAGCTCAGTAAACTCAAACCCTCTGTTAAGCCCATTATAGGACCAGCCGGTATACTTCAATGCCCTGATCCCCACAGACCTCTGCATAAATGTCTTCTCCCATACACCCACATATTCCTCCAAACCTGTAGGGACAGGAGGTCTCCAGTGTAACTCTACCCTCATCATTTACAAACAAACTAAACACATAAACATTAAAATCCCTAAGACCTCCTGAGTTATCAGACTCATCTCTGTAGAAGAGGACTCAAAATCAGCTCAACATTCAATCACACAAATAGGTCACTTTCACTACAACAATCACAAAAGATTACCCAGATTTCCATCCCCAGACACTGGGCAAATTGTTCCCCAGCAAAAAGATTACTTGTGTCCAGCTGGCTAATGTAAAAGAATAAAACTATTCCCTTTATCTAGATGAGGGAGAGTGACTCCCTTATAAATAAAACAGACACCCAGTCAAAGCCACTGCCAGTTCCCTTTCAGGACCTCACAGGGGCAGCTGGAGCCCAGTCACTCCATGTATGGACTATGCTTAGCAAGTTGGCACAGGGATTATAAACCCCTACGCTGCTTTGTGTTACCCTGCTTCACTGACCTTTTGACACCTGTTTTCACTTGATCTCTCAATATGCTTAGAGACTAAGGGCATCTTCTTCCTGTGTAGTGTCTCAGCATACTCTTGCCTGCCTACCCCCTGCACAGGTACATGAACTGTAGGATATTTATGTCCCAAGTAGACCTTCTTGTTGGCTCCTGGCTGGTCCTGGTCCCACAAAACAAAAATGGTCAATCCAACTTGTTGCCTTACTGATAGAGTTGGGGATAGTAACAGGGACTGATATTGGGCTAGCAGGTCTTATTATGTCACTCATCTATTCAATTTTCTGTCTCTGTGTCTGTCTCTGATTGTCTCTGTTCCTGCCAGACACTCTGTCTGTCTGTCTGTCTGTCTCTCTCTGTCTCTCTCTCTCTTTCTCTCTCTTGTTTAGAACAAATGGCACAGAGCATAACAGACCTCCAAAGGCAAATCACTAGCGGCAGTGACTGAACAAACCTAGATCTCTTAATTGCTGAAAAGGATCGGGGAGGAGCTGTGTCTATTCCTAGAAGAGAAATGTTGCTTTTATGCTCACCAGTCTGGAATAGTGAGAGATGCAGCAGGGAAGTTATTGGACTGTGCTTGTAAAATCCATCAGGAATTATCTGAGTATGGGGATGCTGATTAGGGATCTGGAATTGGACATCCTGGTTACTTCTAGCAGGGCCATTGTTAATGCTTCTTATGACCCTATTATTTGGACCTTGTATACTCAACCTCTTGGTCAAGTTTGTTTTTTCTCTTTTAATAGCTTTAAAGCTACAAATTGTGGTGCAGACAAAGGACAATTCCCTGTGAACTATAGAAGTCTAGGAGAAATAATACAACCTGTTTCCTGGACACCAAAAGCCTGACATTAGCTAACAGCAGCAATTGCCCACCTGCACATTTCCCTTACACTGTCCTCATGCCAAACACTTTAAAAAATCTCTGAACTTAAACATCTGCAGTGTCTGTTTTTGGAGCCCTTCCCGACAATGGGAGCTTTTCTTTTTGTTCCTTCTAGTAACCCACAGCTGGTCACTCCTCACTACTTGCTGTGCCCTGTGGTCCAGTTGTCTCAATCTTTATTGCCCTTGAAACAGGAACACAAATGGAGTCCAGATGTTTCTGGAGAGCCAAGCAATGAAGTGATACAAAGGCGAGCAAGGCACAAGAGGTAGCAGCCTGAGAGGATAAAAATTTCCCTTTTGAAGCACTATACAGTTTGCATTTTACTTTGCTTCTTTTTTCTTTACATTTTAAGGGCTCTTAATGCACCCATACTGAGAGACTTTTAATGGAGGCGGTAACAGCAACCTTAGGGGACTTTAGTGGACTTAATGGACCTCATGGTCTTAGCCAGAGCTAAGATTTTATTATTTGTGAAATTTAAAGGCAATAGAAGTACATGAAATTCTAGGGTTTATGTGAAAGCAATTACCAGGTGTTGGATCTCTGTAAACAGTGATATCGAGAAAACAGAAAAACAAATAGTGTATCTTTTTTAGCATCATCCCTTCTTTAAGAGTCTATCTCAAGGAAATACCCAAGAAAATGGGATGCCATGTGGAGACAAAGTGGGTTTGTTCAGTGTGCAAATGTGCACCCACAGTAATTATGGTGGTGGTGGTGGTGGTGGTGAGAAAGGAACATCAAAACTTATTCATTTAGTGGTTTTTATCAGAGATAAAGGACTATTGATAATGCCATTAGCTATGATACCATCAATTTTCGGTGGTAACAGGATTTATTTGCCCTTCTCCTTATGCTGCAGATACTGCTTATTCTTTTAATTTCAGAAAAAAGTCATAGACAAGGTATGATCAAAATATACAATGAATGTTTAAATTTAAAACTATTTATTACAGTAAAATACACATTGCCATTAATTCCCCTTAAAATACTCCTCCTAAGATTGAATGCTCTTATCCCATTGTTTTTGCCATTTTTTTGAAGTTCTAGAAGTCCTCTTTCATTACTAACTTTATTAGGTTTGATCAAACATGTGGTAAATGCTGCTGCTGAGTGTGATCCAATAGAAAGGCAGTCTCGTGAAAACATTACAGTGTGTCCTCGTCCACCTCATTCACCAGATCTGGCACCAGGCAATTCCTGGCTCTTTCCCAAAGTAAAAATGATGATGAGAGATAAAAGTTTTGAACTGATTCAGGACATTAACCAACCAGGTCAGAGCAACTGAAGTTGCTCATGGAGGACTTTAGAAATGCTTCAGAGCATGTCAAGAATAATAGGATGTGTTCAAAGCAAAGGGTAGTATTCTGAGGAGGTTTAACAGCAATGTATTTTTTACTGTATTAAAAATTTAAAAATTTCAACATTCATTGTACATTTTGATCATACGTTTAATTATTTTAGTACAACCTGTAAAATCAAAATGCCTCAGACATATTTACTTATATAATTACCATAGCAACTGAGCTTTAAACAATATTTATTATTTATTGTGTCACTGCCTTTTATCTTTAAAACTTCTGTCACGCTCCCCCTCCTTTTCCCACTATACATGGCTTTTCTGTAATGAAATGAAGTGTTATGATTGCAGTGTAAAAATCACCTGAATAGCTTTAGGAGGTAGTCAGCCATTTCACCACTTCATTCTAGTATTTGAGTTCCTCTTTGATGGTACATTAATCACCAAAAGAAGGAATTATTATCTCTTTAAGCTACAGGATCCTAACACTGCTAAATTTATTGTTTACTTAGGGTAATGATAGAAATCAAGTAATAAATGTAGGTGAGAGGAAAGAAGCATCTCACATTATTTCCTTCTTCTCATTTTAGGTGATCATATATTCAACAGTAAGATAAACAAACAAATAAATAAAGAAGTGGCATGTCACTTTCTTAAAAAGTCATATTGATGATCAAGGGCTTTCAAGTTGCAAAAGCCCAGTGATTCATTCAGTGGTTTGTTCTGACTTGAAAGCATCTCAAATTCATAAGTGCTTTATTCACATCATGGATTATCTGTTCCCTTTAAGAAGAGGATAACCTATTTTACTTAGGATTTTCTTTTTCTTTTTCTTTTTTGAGGGATGGAATCAAAGAAGATAGTGTTAGGGAGTTCTATAAATTATATTGATTTTCAAAATTTATATCCAGATACAACTAACTGAAAGACTAGTGATAGTAACCCTTCTGATAGCACAAGGGCAGTGTGCAAGGATATTGTTTTTATTTACTTTGATGTAATTATGTGTGTCTTGATGACTCTTACCTATCACCATCTTCCTATGTCAAATTTTATATGCTTAAAATTAATTCTATAGAACTGTTGATTAAAAGACTGATTTTTAAATGTCTAGAAGCACAGTATTTTGAAATTTTATGTATATAATATTGTGTTGGGTTCTCTGTTTTCTATTTCAGATAAATCTAACTTTCACAACTGTGTTCATATAAATTATGGAAACTTGGTTTTCTTTAGAAAGCACAATCTCAAACTTAGAGAAAAAGATGCATATATCAGGCAAATGATATTTTCCTGAACCATTAAAAGTTACCTGCAGATACGAATGCATATCAGCCTGCATGGTAGAGCATATTTCCTAAAACTACAGATGCTCTCCTACCTAACCCCAGTGGCACTGACAAATCTGTAAATCACAATGATAAATCACTATCATCTGATACTCAGACCCTACTCAGTGCCCAACATTTGTGCCAGTAATATCTTGTAGAGTGTTCAGTTGCATGTGTTGCTTTTGGTTTTCATGTTTCTTTCATTTCCTTAAATATGGAACAATTTCTCCATCTTTCCTTGATTTGTTTGACATTGATACTTGAAGATTTCATGCTATTTTGTAGAATGACCTTGAGTTTGGTAATGCCTAATGTTTCACATTAATTTAATTCACATTTTGCATCTTTGCCAAGACTATTGAGAGGGTACTGTCATGGTACTCTCTTCGCATCCTATTACACTGTACATGATTTGTATCACTATTACTGATGTTAATGTTGTTTGGGTGCTAAAGTGACATTTGCCAGACTTTTCTACTCATAGTAATTGCTACTTTTGGAGAAGATGCTTGAGACTGTAAAGAGTTTATTGCTCATTCAGCATCTAATTTATTAACTAATTTGTTTCTATCAATAAAACTAAGTACTCACAGATTTCTATTTTATTTAATAAGTTATAATCCATTGCTGTATTTATTTCTTCTGTGGGTCAAAATTTCCTAAATTTGTATAGGTGGAAGCCCTTAAAGATGTATTTTTTTATTTTAAAAAGAAAAAAATACAGAAAAATCAAGAAGCAAACAAACAGAAAACAACAAAGCAAAATGACAACAACAACAGTAAACAATAGTGATAAGGATTACAAACCAAGATGATAGTAATTTAATGTTTGTTATAATGTATATTGTTATCTTCAAAATAGTTGCTCAGGTTACAAGATACAGGTGTGCAAAGTTGATCAAACAATATAATTTCCACTCGAGCAGTTTCTTTCCCTTTTACTATGTCTGTTGCAACTTTTGGATCTTATTTACTCATTCAGTTTTTTACACTACTGAGCCAATTCAGTGTTTACACATGCAAGTCTGATTTATTTCACCTATGAGTATAGTTTCTAGTTGCACCCATTTCTCTATAAAAACCTTGAGCTTATCATTCTTTATGACTGAGTAGTATTCAGTGTATTAAAAATACCACATCTTTTCTTATTCATTCCTCAGTTGATGGACATTTGAGTTATTTCCAAGATCTGGCTGTTACAAATTGTGCAGCTATAAACATGGGTGCATACAAATTGCTGTGGTGTGATGTTTTCTGTTCTTCTGGGAAATACCTGGGAGGGGAATAGTTGGGTCAAATGGAACCTCTAATCCTAGTCTTTTGAAGAATCTCTACACTGATTTGCACAGTGGCTGTACCAGTCTACACTGTCACCAACAATGGAGAAGGGTGCCTTTTTCCCCACAGCCCCACCAGTATTTGTTATTGGTTGATTTCTTGATGTTAGTCATTCTTTCTGGAGTGAGATGATATCTTAGAGTTATTTTAATTTGCATTGCTTGAATAACCAATGATGTTGAATGTTTTTTCATTTATTTATTAGCCATTTGTATTTATTCATCTGAGAATTGTGTATTCATCTCAGAAGCCCATTTCTGGATTGGGTCTTTGAATTTGGGGGTCCTGATATTTTTCAATTGTTTATATGTTCCAGATAGAAGTCCTTTGAGGAACAGTTGGCAGAAAGCCTTTCCCAATCCTTAGGTTTTCTTTTCACTCGGTGATTTCTTTTGATGTGTGTTATGGTTTATACATTGTGTTAACTTGAGAAGTCTAGAAGCTTACTTAAGTAACTGAGCAGCTCTACATCCTGGGGTGTAGAGCACAAGCAGTTACCTGTTGATTGTGTCAATTTGAGAAGGTCAGAAGTTTAACTAAGAGACTCAGCAGGCAGCCAGGGTTCTTACTCTGTAAACATCCTCAGCCTGCAAGTGGAGGGCAGGCAGATGGTGTGAGTGCTACCCTCAGGGGAACAGCCTGCATACTATAAAAGGGAAATGAGGAGGGACTGATTGCTGCTTCTTCAGAAGAGCTCCAGTCTTTGCCTTCAGTTTGGACGTCGTCTCCTGGCTTCTGGCACAGACTGTTCAACTTTGTCATAGACTCTTCAGCCTTCGTCGTAGACTCTTCAACCTTCTGTCGTAGATTCTTCAGTGTTCCATTGTAGACCCATCAGCCTGATACTGACTTCCACAGGACACTGCAGTAAGCTCAGTGTCACCTTCCAGCTTGCAGACACCCTCTGCATGCCCCTTTTACTCTGGCTGCTTTTGCTCAGCTGCTGCCATGAAGTGTTGCCCCAGTGCCATGCCACCCTGCCTTGGAGCCAGCTGATTATGGACTGAAACCTCCAAAAACTATAAGATAAATAAACCTTTGCTTTCCTAATTTTGGGTGTCAGGTGTTTTGTCTCAGCAATGAGGGAATAGTAACCAAGACAATGTGCAAAAACTTTTTTAATAAGATGAAATTCCAGTTGTTGATTCTGTGAAGTACTTCCCATGCAGTTTGGGTTTTGTTCACGAACACTTTGCCTGTCCCTATGTCCTTGAGATTTCTACCTACTTTGTCTTCCAGTAGAGTTAGCATTTCTGTTTTAATATTTAGATCTTTGATCTATTTTCACTTCAGTTTAGTGCATGGTCATAGGCATGGGTCTAGTTTAAATCCTCATAGAGGAAAGTCAGTTTTTCTAACACCACTTATTCGACTATCTTTCTTCCAGTGAAAATGTTTGGCCCTTTGACAAAGATAAGGCAGCTGAGTGTGTTT
The DNA here is from genome assembly GCA_004363535.1 of Dasyprocta punctata. Classification (NCBI taxonomy): domain Eukaryota; kingdom Metazoa; phylum Chordata; class Mammalia; order Rodentia; family Dasyproctidae; genus Dasyprocta; species Dasyprocta punctata. The sequence continues at coordinate 32,308 of RJWM01010955.1, forward strand.
GTTGTTCTGTCTGTATCTTCTGTTCTGTTCCATTGATCCTCAGGTCTGTTTTTTCTTTTCCCAGTACCATAATGATTTTATTATAGCAGCTTTGCAGTATAATTTCAAGTCTGGAATTGTAATGCTTGCTGCCTTGCCTTTGTTGCCCAGGATTGCCTTTTCTATTCTGGGTGTCTGTCATTGGTCATCATCTGAGACCACTTTCTTGCATTCTGACACAATACTATGCTTCAGACTTGCCTCATACAGGTTTTGCTCTCATTCTGAAATTAGGCATCCTTGTCTATAGTTTTGGGTTACACAGCATCCTGCTGAGGCTGCTGTGCTCCACATATCCAGATGTTCTTTTTTCTACCTGTAAGCATCTGGTACTGCTTGCTAGGGTTGCACCGTGCATGACCTTCTGCTTCACCAGCCTGGGATCTCGTATTCCACACAGGGGTATTAATATCAGCTTCCCCACACTGTACCCCTTCTTGCCCACTTTGGAATCCAACACTTGGGCTCCACAGCCCCTCAACTCCTACCTGTTGAGCTACAGAGGACTATTTGCTCCATTTAATGATGGTTAGAATGATTTGAAGAAGAGGATTAGCTTTTTCTATATGTTAAGGCAATAACACTGAAATGATAAATATTAGTTTTATGTATTATCTATCACATATTGAAGTTTGGAAAAAAATTGATTATTAATCACTAGCTAGACCACAAACTACAGATGATCCTCCCAAATTTTTATTTGTGTACAGATGACTGACAAATACATATTGCCTTCCCAGATCACCCTGTAAAGTGAAACCCAAACAAGTAATTATCTAACTGAACTTTTTCCCTGAAGTCCTAAAGGCATACCAAACTCTACTTTTACAATCAAACACCATCTGACCCTTATCATACCCTCTCAGTTAACAGAACTACTATTTTAATACTAAAATCCAAAAATCTGGTGACCAATCTTGGCCTGATTTTTCATTCTTGTACCCCCACATTCAGTCAATGTACTGTGCCATATAGCAAATAATCCATTCACATCTGTCCTGTTCTCTTCAGCCAGCACTGTAATCTGAGGTAGTCATCTGTATTGGGTGATATGCTATGTACCCCCAAGTCCTCATACTTTTGATGGGGCTGAGTCAGTTTGTTGTCTAGCGCTGGGATTAGCAATGTGAATACTGCCCATGCCCAGGGGTGGAGCTGAGATACAGTGTAAGGGAAGGCAGGTCTTCCTCTTCCTCTTCAGCTTCTGCCCCTCTCTCTCTCTCTCTCTCTCTCTCTCTCTCTCTCTCTTCTGCCTCTCTCTCGCTCGCCAGCACCCCTTGCTGCTCGCAGCTGCCATGAAAGGCAGACCTGCCCCGCCACGCTGCATTGGAGCCAACTTAAGTATGAACTGAAACTCCCGAGAAACTGTAAGAATAAACCTTTCTTTCCCTAACTTTGGGCGTCAGGTATTTTGTCTCAGCAACGAGCAAAAAGTAACTAAGACATCATCTCATTTGTCTAATACTGAAATAATCTCCTAGGTATTCTCTCTGTACCTTCAGTATCAAGTCTTTCCACTGGGGGATAGAAATGTTTTCCAAACATAGCCAGATCATAGCAGTGGTATCTGTCTTCCCTCCTTCCATCCTAGAACACGTGAGTGGATTTTCATTTTTCTTAGGATTAAAAAAAAAGTTTCCTAGAGCTTCAAGACAATATGAGAACTAACCTCCACCTGCCACTTCAGTATCACCTGTTCCATGCCCCCTCCAGTTCTTTGTGCACCAGCCCTGCCAGTCTTCTTTTCTGTCAGTGATTTGAATATTCCTTTCTACCACTAACACAGAACCTTTGTATTTGCTCTGCTCAAGTGTACTTTCACCACATACACACACACAAATACGTGTGCATTACACAGCCTCAATTAACTCCTATTCTGCCTTCAAATGTCAGTTCTATAATTATTACCTTTGACTAGCATGTCTCACTACCTGACGGTGCCACTGCCCTCATTTGATATGTTCCTTTAACCATGATTTCTCTCTGATCACAGCTCTCCAGTTACATTTATTTGTGTTTGATAGGTGCCTAACCTCTCCCCAAAGCATAAGTTCCCTGACTATAGACATAATAGTTATTTATTTACTAATATCACTGTTTTGTTTACCATTATATCTTATGTAGTAAGCCTGTAGTGTATATATTTGAAACAACTGAGTGAATTAATCACAGTTATGTTATTACAGATGGGAGTGAATGAGAATTTTTTCTTCTTCCTTTGCTGACAGACTACATACCTGCAGCTTTCTGTTCATGATACTGTTGTTGCATTGTTTGTCATTCACTACCAGGGCCACTTGAGGATTCTTGCCTTTCACAATGTCTTTAAAAAACAGAAGTACATTACCTCAGTACTCTCTCAATTTGTAAAATTTGCCAAACAAAAAGGGTAATATCATGAAAAAAATAATATGTAAAATATTATAATATTTTAAATTAATATCAGCTATTGGTAGCCTATCTTCAGTGCCTTAATTGTAAAATAATAACAAAAGACAGACTACAATCTCAGTGCAACATCATGCTGCCATCATTATTTAGTGTAGGAAGAGAAAAAAACATAAAATAATTAATAGGGAAAGGTTTTCTTTCGCCAAAGATGTTTCAAATGTAAATAATTCCTTGTAAACTTTCAGTATGATCAGTCACTGTCTATGTAGCAAAGGAATAAATGGTGACTCTATTTTATTAAGACCTTAGGATAAAGTGTGGATGCTAGAGTTGGACCCACTATTATCAAGGTGGTCTTTTTTGACCTATTGCTTTCTTTCTTTTTTCTGACAGGTCTATTTTCTGAATTCTACCTGTTACTTGATGAGAGGTTATGTCACTGTCATATGTATAAGGCCCAGTCTGGGTTGGGAGTTAATTTACCTTGCATTTTGTGAGGGTGGTTGTCATGTTATTTTAGAAAGAGCTTTTCACATCTGACAGGATATTTCAGCTTATTTGATAAGTTATTCATTTTCTATAATCTCTAAAGGCAAAGGGTATAATCTCAACTCAGCATGAGAAGCTCTGAGCACAAAAGAGTCCTTAGAACCATAAAGAATCAAAGTATTTTGCCTTGTGATAAGAGCAGGCATGTCCCAATATTTTCGCTGATTTATTTACATTATATGAGAAAAACACATACTAACACATTTTGTTATAAAATATCAGGGGCAAATAAAATTGATGCTATGCAATCATTTTACAAACATTATTTTAGCTGATGTTACCTGAGATTGTGTAAGGAAGATGTCAAAGTCTCTGAACTTCTGCTAGATTTTTTATGGAAAAAATAACCATGTTAATTTTTGTACCATTTTAATCAATTTATTTTTGTATTTTATTATTGTTACTGATTTTTTTCAAAAATACCACTTGCTTCACAATTGTGTTAAATTTCCAGTATGTATTAGTTCTTCTTGTAATTCTTAGGACATACAAGTAGATGAGATGTAATACTTTATTCCCAAGGTCTTTTTCGTTCTGGAATATGATAAGCCTAAAAGTTCAAATTTCAGTTTGTTCATTTATTAACAGTGCCAGGTTATTTTTTCCTGTGTCCTACTTTCCTACAAAATCAAGATAAACTAATAATCTCTACTTTATAGAACTACCATGAGATTTAACTGAGATAGTTCATGTTAAGCACTTTCTATACTGCTTGAAATACTGTATAGTAGATACTCAGTAAATACCAGCCTATTGTTTTTATCATTTTTGAATTTATTATTTTTTACCATCTATATATTTGAAAATATATTAAGGAGTGCAAATAATGGTTCATTTCATGCATAGATTTCTTGTTTATTTTTCTTCATTTATAGGGTTGTACTAAAAAGTGAATTTAAGGAAGAGTGGAATCAATTGTAGCAAAATGAGTATAACTTTAGGTGTTCTAGAAAGGCTAGGCAGTTGTATTGGTTACTTTTCTCTCATTACTGAGACAAAATACCCAACACCTAACACTAAAGAAGAAAAGGTTTATTTAGCTTACAGTTTGTGGAGGCCTCAGTCCATACTCAGCTGGCTCCTAAGCAGAGTGGCATGTGGCAAAGGGAAACACTATGGTGTCAGAAAACAGCAAAAACAACAAGAACAAAAAGGGAGAGTGAGAGAGTAAGCCTCTTTCCCTTCCTTATTTTGCATGCAGGCTACCTGCCCCAGAGCCAGTGCAGTAATTACACCCATAATATCAGCATTAGACTGTGGATCGATCTCAAACTCTAGTATTGTAACCCCAAATACTGAGTTCAGTAATCCAAGTACTGTAATCCTTTTTCTAGTCTTCCTCAAAATCCAAGAAGTTATACTTATAATTCCACTGAGACGTTATTGGAATCCCAACAAGTTAATTCCAATCTACCACCTCCAATGCAACCCATGGTCAGAGTAAAGACTCCGAGACATGTTCAAGGTTAAGGGCAGTCAAGGGATCCTGAGTCCAATCCTCCTGAGGACATGCGAACAAAGGCCTTGATCCTAGGACTCTCCCAGAATTTATTAACTAGTGAATCAAGGGGGTGGCTTGAGGATGAGTGACAGTGAGGATGGCAGGAACTACGTGAGTAACTTGAGCTGGCTAGCAAAGTAGTCAGAAAGGTATCTCTGCAAAATGCAGATAAAGATATGCAAGGGGATCAATTTGCACACCTCAATCAAGATAGCAACTGAATTGTTTTAGGAGGCTGCTGCTTCAGTTTCTGATATGCAAACTTTATGCCCTGGGAACTCATAGCCTCTTCTTGAGGCTCATCCCCAGTCAACATTCCTGGAGCTCACTGGCTCTGCCATCCTGCTGTGCATTATATATTTTACAAAGGTCACTATGGGAGGAAACAGGACACTGTCTGATGGCTTTAAAGACTACATACCAGTACCTGCTTCTGATATGTAAACTTTTATGCCCTGGAGACTCATAGCTTCTTTCTCAAAGCTCATACCCAGTCGACATTCCTGGAGCTCACTGGCTCTGCCATCCCACTGTGCATTATATATTTTACAAAGGTCACTATGGGAGGAAACAGGACACTGTCTGATGGCTTTAAAGACTACATACCAGTACCTGCTTCTGATATGTAAACTTTTATGCCCTGGAGACTCATAGCTTCTTTCTCAAAGGTCATACCCAGTCGACATTCCTGGAGCTCACTGGCTCTGCCATCCCACTGTGCCTATATGTTTTATAGAGATCACTATGGGAGGAAACAGGACAGTGTTGCGTGGCTTTAGAGATTACATACCAGTACCTCAGCTAGCCTTATTTGCAATGCTTAGAGTCAATTGAAAAGAGCAGGAAATACCATAGTCAGCTCTGTATATATCAACATAAGGAAATAAGTCTCAATATAATCAATGTTGCAGCAATTGTTCTGCATTCAAGGGGACCCACTTAAGTTGTCTCCCACACTCTAGAACCTGCCTCCATGAAGCTTTGGGGGAAAATCCAGACACAGACCATGACAGCAGTCTTGCAAAACCTTATCTAAAATATTTTTCATTGTATGTTGAAATATGTTTAAATACAAATAATTATCAGTGAAAAATGAGAAAAACCACAGTGTATCACAAAATGATTGATATTACTTTTGTTTATTAGTTTTTTGTAGAGTTAGCTTAAAAGCATGGAGGGCCAAGGAGAAAGAAGTTGGTAAAAGAAAGTTCAGGTTGTTTAAAGAGAGATGAGGGAATAAAAAGATATATATGTGAGTCAAAGACTGGAAAAAAAAACAAGAGGTCACTGAAGGCAATCTATGTGCTCTTCATCAAGTTCTTTAAACTTAACATAAGTTGATTATCAATTACTGGTTCCAATTGTATTTCCCCTAAACCCATCTCTACAACACCTGACTAAATTGGGACAATTTCTTTGTTACAGATGAGGATTTTTAATGGTTGTGAGCTTATTTTTTAATGCTCTAAAGCTTAAATTAATGTAATTCTTTTGCTACTTAATTAAAAAGACATTTTAATGCAAAATAACTTGGGTTTTTGAAATCCTTCTTTCACGAAGAAAAGGCACACCTCTTGATACAAATCGGGACACTAAAACTCATTTTATTTTTATAAGAAACTGATTAATATCTAAGTGGGCTGATTTAAATTCTATTGTCTTTGGGTATAAGACTAGTGTTTTATATTCTTTGCTTCTAATACACTGTTATCCTCAGAAATAACTTCATCTTTTGACAGGTATTTAAGGAACATCTACGGATGGTTTGCATTATGCCAAACTTTCAAGATACAAAGATGTATTTTGTATAGAACTAGCCCTGAAAAAAACCCATACTGTCAAAATCAAGGTTATTTGGCTATTTTGCTGTTATCGTTGATATGACTAGGAGTTTCTTGCACAAGAAAATGGCTATATGGTTCATTATTAATATTTTCTGAAAGAATCAGCAATTTAAAAGGAAAGCATTAATACACAAGAGAGCCATAAGTTTGTTTTTCTTTAAACTGCAATATCTTAAGGAGTAAAGTATGTATTTAAAAATGGATATAGTGAAATGATTGCTATAGTCGAGAAAATTAATGTCTACAACTCCATTCATTTTTCCTTTTTCATGTGATAAAAATACCTGGTATCTACTCTATTAGCACATTTCTAGTATATAATATTATTAACTACAATTAACATGATGTACAATAGGCCTCTTAAACTGATTCTTCTTGACTCTAATATTATAACCTTTGGCCAATATCTCTCCAACTCCTATATCAACAACCATTAACCTAAGCTGTGACGACCACTATTCTATTCTACATCTATGAGATCAACATTTTTACATTCTACACATGAGTGAGATCATGCAGTTTTTGTCTTTCTGTGCCTTACTTAGTGCATTAAAGAGAATGTCCTTCATGTTCTCCAATGTTATGGCAAGTAACTACTTTTCCTTCTTTTTACTGTTGAATTACATTCTACTGTGTATGTTACACATTAAAAGAAATGTATTCATCAGTTGACAGACACATGTTCATCCCATTTTTTAGCTATTATAAAGTATGCTTAAACATAGAAATGACAAATCTCTTTAACACATTGATTTCGTTTCTTTTGATGTATATCCAGGGGTGGGATTGCAACATTCTACAGTAATTCTACCTTTTTTTTTTAAAAGAAAGTCCATACTATTTTCCATATCATTTTGTACTATTCCATACTATTTTGTGATGTGCTATTATTTTTATTTCCACTAACAGTATGCACAGATTTCCTTTTCTTCACACCATTGCCAGCACTTATCTTTTTATATCAACTTATTGTGGGTTTTATTTCTTTGTTGGTTGTATGGTGGGATGAACCCATGGTCTTCACACTAAGCTACTTTTCTAGCTTTTTTCTTTTTAATCAAGTTTTTGCTGAGTCCCTAGGTTGTCTTGACTGCTCAAACTGGCAATCCTCCTAGCTCACCTTCCCAGAGTACTGGGATTACAAGCTAGTGCCAACATACCTATCTCTTATTGTAGTTTTGACTTTTATTTTCCTGATGATTAGTGAAGTTGAATATTTTTATATAACTTTTGGCTATTTGTATAGCCTTTTTTGTGAAATAGCTATTTTTGTGTCCATTTTTAAATCAGGTTATTTGTAATATTTTTAAATTAATTGAATTATATATGTTGGCTATTCTCTTCTTTTTTAAAATTTAATTTTGTTGGTATATGTTTGACATACTTAATCATCACACTCATCATAGGGAATTTGTAGCTGTACATAATATATCTTGATTCTTCTTTTTATTCCTGTTCCCCTCCCTTCTCTTCAACTCTTCTTTTCCTCTCCATTTACAAAAGCTTTGTTTTAATTTTTTTCTTTTATTATCTTTTTATCTTTCTCTTCCTTCCCTCACCTCCTTCCCATTGCCTTGTTCCTCTTCTCATTTGAATATTTCCTTGTTGGCTGTTAACCTTTAACAATACACCAAATGTATTCTAACATTGTAGTTTGTCTCTTCATTTGATTGTTTGATTATTTCTTTTACTACTGAAGCTTTTTTTGAGGAAATCTCATTTGCATGTTTTTGTTGTTGCTGCCTGTGCTTTGGGAGATTGTGTCCAGAAAACCATTGTTGAACCTCTGTGCTTCTGTGTCAGTCAATGAATGCAGTTACTATGGAGAAGGCGTACACTTGGACAATGTACATCCTTTTGTGGGGAGCAACATTCAGAAAAGGACACAGGAATTGTCTACTACAGATATTACTGACAGTGAGAAGGGTGAGCAAGGTATCAAATCATCCAATGCATTCTCTCTACTACTGTCTGACCGGTCATTCTTGGATTACTTTCTGCTTGTAATTTGACTTGACAAGTAAATCAGGCTCACCATATTTTCTCATGTCTTTGGTTGAATAGATGCATTCATATCTTGCTCAGTAAACTAGTTAATTTCCCAGTGTGCAGACAAATTTAAACTTGAGCATGATAAGATAAAGAACAGGAAATGTGATATCAAATTTCAGCCTTGAGTATGTCACTTTCTTTAGCACATCCTTTTCCAGAATGCTTTGTATTAAGGATTATGGAGCACTTACTAGGAAAATGTACTCAAGAAGTTATTTCAAATTTAGGTAGTGATGCTAATACAGACTCTATGCCTTGTTGGAAAGATCAATGAATATTTTAATGCCATTTTAAGACAAAAACATGCAATTATATAATATTTTCAACAGCATCCCAATATTTGCAAGACAAGATGGTGGTTAAAAACCATGGCGTGTGGAGGCAGGAAATGTAAATTTATAAACTGTCTTTCCTTTGAAAAGTATGAGTTTTGAATTTAGTTTATCATTTTTAAATGGTCATGATACAATGTCTGTTTCATAGGATAGTAAAGGGTAAAATGAGATTGCCTATGTAGCTCTCCACACCTCTTTAATAAATATTGGCTTTTATCTTTATTATCATCTGAATTAGTTTGCTATTGCTATAATATAGTTGCAAAACAACAACAGAATCTCAGTGGTCTGTAATCACGGGTATTTATTGAGCTCATACACCTCTCAGTTGGCTGTAATTCAGCCGAACTGGGATGGGCTTGAGTGGCTCAACTATTCTTGAATAGGCCTCCTTAGAAATCAGTGGATTGATTCTGCTCCACATGTGCTCCATTATCTTTCTCCAAAAACTGGAGAGCTTTCACGCACTTGATCTTTGCATGAAGATGACAGAACTGTAAGAGAGTCAGTCTAACTGCCGTTATGGTCCTTCAGTCTTTGGTTAGTACACTTGCCAGCATTTCTCCAGTCAAGATGAGCTTCAAGAACAAAATCAAAGTCAAGAGGGGTAAGATATACTCCACCATTTTAGTTGGAGAAACTAAAAAGACACATAACAAAAGACTTGGATACAGAGAATGGTAAAGCATTAGGGCACTCACCTACCTTCAGTGTCAACAACCTAAATCACTCTACTGCTGTCTTTTCCACTGCTTCTCTCCTGCTTGACTGCAGTTGCTCTCTTTCCATCTCGGCTACTTGGAAATTCCTCTGTAACCCTTACATGGCCCATCTCATTGTATTCATAATTCTTACAGCTTTCAACCTACATGATTCTCTTCAACTGAGATTTGATTTTCTCCTAATGATGCAAATTCTTTTGTAATTTTTTTCAGGTTCTTCCTTTGAACTAATTTGATAACAAATTCAAGAAATATATTCTCTATACTGTTCTTATTTCTTTTCTAGGTAATTATTTTCTTGCTACAAGTCAATAGTTTACTTAGGAGCTGACATTTTGCACTGCTGTTCTCTTTCCAATTCAGCATCTGAAATTCAGTTTTCTATCATCAGAGTTCCAAATTCATTCTCTTAACTTATGGAACTTCTGATCTTATGTTTCTTTTAACTCTTTTCTAGGTTTTAAGTTGAGCATTAATCTATTTCCCCCCACTTCTCAGGTTCCTGTTTTGTCTAGTGTACTAGAAGTGTTATTTCTCTCAATCCATAAAGCTAGTCATTTAAAGTTTTGTCCTGAATGTTCAACTTACTATTTTTCTCTTGGTTATCTATATTTCTGTGGGCTGAATGATCACTTCTAAAAGGATACTCTCAATTTTATATTTTTCACATTGGTTTCCTTCCCAAGATACAATACTGAACTTTCAACAACAGCTTGATGAACCTCTTTTTACTTTCCACAACTAATATACATCCATTTTGATGAATTCTTTAATGGTATCTTAATCCTCTAAGTGGCACAAATAAAATACTATGTGAACACTAAAAAGCAAGAGATTAGTTCTTATGTGGGGATATGTTAAAGTAGTTTTCACAGAGGAGGTAACATTTGAGCTGTTTCTGAGGATGAGTCAGACTTACTGCAACCCTTGCACTTAATATTTTACAATCTCCAAAGAAGTTGAATTATGCCAACATTCATAGTAGAGGCTTAATTCCCCATAAGAATATCAGTGGCACATTATGAACAGTGCTTGTCTGGGGTACCAATGGCTTAGGAAATTGTGCCTATTTCTACCCCTGAGTCTACTGCATTTTCATTTTTGATACCAATTTTTCTGCATGGTACTTTGGACATTTCCTTTTTTCTTGTTCTCACTCTTACTGCTTAGATTTCAGCTTCTTTTTTGCTTTGTGTCCTACAGTTGCTGAGAAAAATTGTCTTCAGGAATTTTGTCAAGCTACTGTTGCCAAGCTACTGTTGGTGCCAGGTATATAGCTCAGTGGCACAGCACCTGAGCCCAATCACCTAGCTCAGCACAAGGTCATGAGTTCGATTCCAGAAAAAAAAAAAAAAGATAGCCACTGTCAGGGTAGTCTCTTGCTCATCTTTGTTGGGTATTCAGATAATTCTGGAATTAAGAGAAATAAGCATAACACAGAGTAACATAGTAGATGCCATTGAAGAGTCACAGATTTATAGAGATTTAAAAGGAGCATTCTCACAAGCATACCAAATTCTTCAGAAAGCTCTGAAGACTGTCATCCTGCTTTTTTTTTTCCTTCTCCTGATAAACGTTGTCTTTCTTACACCCCTTGTTGGGTATCCTAGAAAAACCTTTGTGAGTATAAGAATGAAAATGTGTATAGGTTTATCTATCAAGGTTTAAAAGTCTTTTCGTATTTTAATCTGTGTGTCTTTTGAAGAACATATGTGCAGAGGTGCTGATAGTTTACCTCAGATTGGCTACTGGAACTCTGGGCACTATTCATTCTTTACTGCTATACATATACATTTATAAATCAGGAGTTTCATAGAGCCCGAGTCCCCGGGGAATGCTCCTGCTTCTATGACTGAACTGGAGAACTCTGTGTCTGAGCTTGCTTCTGTTTGTATATGTATCTGACCAGATATAAAAAAGGAGAATGATGACTACCTAAGATCATATGATTCTATAATGGAAAATAAAATCACCAAGTCTATTGATACAAAACAGTGCATACTAATGTAATAAATGAATTAGAGAACATTCAGTGGCTTTGAGTTCAAGACAGGATAGACTGGAAAATAAAATTTATTGTTGCCTGGGAGTCAAAAGCAATGAAGCTATGCCAGGTTAGAAATGATAAATTATTGTTTCTTCTCTGTCTCACCTGTTCTCTTATGGATTCTCTTAAAATGAGTAAGTACATTTCTTAATTTAATCTTGAAAGAATTGTTTTGAGTTGAAGGTCATACTTCTTTTCATAAATGCATTTTCTGTTGCTATTTTGTAGTAAAACTACATTTTTAGTAGTAAAGAGTATGTATTTTTGTCCTGAGATCACAATGGTAAGTGCCTAATCAAAAGACATTATTAAAAGTTTGTGTGTTCAAGTACAGTATACAGATGTAAAACTGACCAAGATAACATATAAAGAATATTGAAAATAGTTGGCTGCCACAAGGTCCTTACAAGAAATAAATATAAAAAACACACACATCATTACCTTAATGACAAATATGAAATATTTATGAAATAGATAAATATAAACCCTCCAGAAATATGATACTAAAAGAATCACAGTTACTGGAGTCACGTGTATTAACTTTGTTGAAAGTAGTCTTGACATAATCTTCAAAGCTTTGAATCTGCATCTTAATCTCAACAAAGAAAAAATTTTTTTGCAAGTTAAAAAGAGCAGCAGGATTACAAGATGCTGCACTCCAAGGGTAATTTCCTCTATTTAATTCTTAAAATAACTGCAAGCTATTTAGAGGGAGACACATTTTTGGAATATAATTAATAGGATGATATTGAGCAGGAGGATGTGGCAAAGCACAGATAGAGTTCCTATACACCAAAATGTAGGAGAAAATATATTTCCCCATAATGAAAGCTATTTAGTACAGTAATGGAATTATTTAACAAAAGAATTTTAATTGCATGCATTAGCATAATTCTTCATATTTATAAGAGAAATTAAAATATTAAAAACTCTATTCAACAAACAAAATTAACATTTTCTCACACGCCTCAGTTTGTTTTAAGCACCTAAGAGGGTAGCTTAAAAATTTAAAACATACATGAATGGTTAAAAAGCTTTCAGAAGCTTTTCTGGTACATATATTCAACACTAGCCAGGCTTTTCTGAGTATAAGGCTTAAATTTGAACTTCTGAGAGGCAATAGATTATAATTGAATATGACCAACTTTGCAACTGAACATAACTTGATTTGAACTGTGAGCTTTTGGCATGTTATAAAATTTGCCAAAGTATTCATCTCTTCACATACAGAATGGAAAAACTAATGTCTAATTCTTGGTGTTTTGGTGGTGAGTCTCACATGAGGTATCAAATATTAGGTGTCCAGTACACAAACTGCTCAAGAAATCTCTAGGTATGATTCTTTCCTTCTATAAATAAAGTGAAACATGTTTGAGTAGCAGTGTTACTATCTGACACCACTGTTACCAATGGTTTCTGCTTACTGAACATGCATTATATGGTCAATATGGGGTCAGCTGTTTCATATACCCATGGAGTATCTACTATACATTTTGTATTGAACTAGCTACTTTACATTACATTCTACAGATACAATTATAAGAACAACTTGGTAAGGAAAGTTTTTTTAGTAATGGGGACTGAACCTAGAGCTACACTGAGCTACATCCCATCCCTTTTTAATTTTGTTATTTTGAGACAAGGTCTTGTTGTTAAATTGCCTGGGCTGTCTAAAACTTACAGTTCTCTTGCCTCAAACTTGCACAGTGCTAGGATTACAGGCATGCACCAGCATGCCTGGCTAAGAAAGAAATTTTTAATGTAATCATGTTTTGACTTCAAATGAAATGGGATAGTAGGAGTGAGAAAGCTTCTAAGGTCCTATAACACTTGAATCTATATTTGGCCAGATTAGTGCTGTAGTTGCTATGCTGAAAGACAAGAGTTATAAAACATTAGAAGCTTTTTCACTTTTAGTAACTCATTTTCTTTTAAGTCACATCACTTCATGGTAACCTACAGATATTTTAGAAGCTCCAAGTGACAACTGAAGAAATATAAGTTCAATTAGGTTTTGACCTTTTAGGGTTTTGCTGTCAGATCTGTGACTTACATTTAGCTTTTTCAAAAAATCTTCAATTCCAGTTTATTTTCCATCATAGCATATTGTCTCTCTGTGTCAATGACAATTTAGCTTCACTAGTAGCCATAAAAATAGATTTTTTTGAGAGCAGGGTTGCATTACATAGTTCAGGCCAGCCTCGAACTCATGTTCTCAGTCTATTGAGTGCTGGAATTGCAGGTATGTGTCATCATACACTGCCAGACAATACATCTTAAGGATAATCCTGACTAATTTTTGTTCATATCTTCTTCTTCTCCTCTGTTGGAGTTATTGAAGCTGAATACACATGCAGGACCTTGGGTGACCTGGGCATGGCTGAACTGAGAGTGGGGAGATGCCTCGGGGGCAGGATGGGCCACAGCTGAGGACACCTGGAGACTTTCTGAATTTGTATCATCTGTTCCTTGGAGGGGTCCTTGAACCCCTCCCAAGTTCCTGCTCAGGTTTCCTGTGTTTTCCACTAAACCCCTTGCTTGTTCTGAATAAATACGGACTGCACAGAGGCAGTCTGGGGCAGCCACCAGAGTTATGAACTCTGCAGTAGATTCTGGTCCTCCTGGAGCCCTAAGTATCATACGGTTTGTGTCAGTTATTTAGGCCTTCGCCGTGCACTTGTCCAGGAGCTTGGGGATCTAGGCACAGACCCCAATAGTTCAGATCCCCACACTCCTCCTCCTCCTCTTTCTTCTTTTTCTCCTCCTCCTTCTTATCTTGAGGAAAGAACAAGAGGGTATGCATAAAAAACAGTAGAAAAAAAGTAAAGTAATAGAAGATTTTAACTTTTGAGATTAAAATCTTTCTTTTTACCAACTGTGAAAGATCATAAGAAAACAATTGAGAGTTATTTTCTAAAAAATTAAAAATAGGAAGAAAATAACTGTTTCCAGAAAGATGTTATTTTGAGGACAGGCCAAATTATTCATTCAAGATTTTCTCCAGGCTTAAAATTATATGAAGCTCCATTATATATATTAACCACCTTCTCCTAAACTTTTCTGCATATTTGTAAAAAGATTTTGTTTGCTTTTCTTTCCATATGTGTGCACCAACCAAACTCAAGTACCTGCAACCATTCTACCCAGACACACAGACAGGACCTCCTATTAGTAAACTGTAGCAGCTCCCTCATTCATGAAGTTTGCCCATTAATCAAAACAGTGTTCTTTGATGGAAATATGATGGGATATAGGTAAAAGTTGGGTAGAAGAAACTGGAATGCTCAGAGACTTAGATAATGAACTTACCAAGCTTGATACTCTTGATATGATTCTGCAGACTGTATCAGCTGAATCAAGAGTTTGGCACATTGCTTTTTTCTTCGACAGCTCTCTCCAACAGATTTTAACCTCTCAGCACACATATACTAGGTGACTGAACCATTTGAGACTATCACAAGTGAAGTAGAATGAAAGATTCTATTAATGTCATCCTTACATTGCCTTGTCTCCATTCTATGGACTGAAGCTAACGTTTTCTAAGAGAAATATCAGGGTAGCTATTAACGTCTTGATAATTCGTCTGATCTCTGGAATCAGTTTTCAGCTTGTTATTTACTTTAAGTATGATCACTAAATATTTCTTAAACTGTTTAATTTTTTGAAAGATACCATTTTTCAGTTAGAAAAGGGCTGTGAGCATTTTCAAGATGTTGTTTGCTTAACTAGAAAAATTTCTACCTACTCTTATAATTGCATATTTCTGAAAATTAGTGTAATATACAAAATGTTGAGGTGAGTAATTTTTCTGGTAATGTATGTGAAATGATACCCTCTATTCAGATGGCTACTAGTGATAACCTGGAGTCGTGATACTGTAAACATTTATAGGGTCTGTTTTGATTTTCTATTGAATAGAGATTTGTGACATTTAACTACTGTATTCCAAATAGAGTGCTTGTAGAAATAATAACTGAAAATTGTGTTTCCTAGATTCATCTGCCCTTGAGGTATGACTTCCCACCAGAGGGATATTTTCATTGCTTTTAGTCAGTTCTATTGTTGGAAATTTACTTAGAATTCAGGACATAATACTCTTGATAATGATTACATTCAGAGTTTCCCAAAGTCTAATATGATATTATAAATGTTTCATCATACTCTTAATGTGCAATATTTAATTGATTACTTATCCCTCCTTTTCAACCTGATACAATCTGCATAATGATGAGCTCAATAGCCATTAAAACATACAAATCTCATCTTTTTTGTTAGAATATACAAATATCTAATCATGATTATTATCTGGTCTGCTTTTTAAAGTCTCAATACTATTAGTTTCCTCTGAGTATTATGTTACCTTGAGCTAAGTATATACCTATGGCCATCTGTGTTTATTCTTTGTGCTTTATTTTGTTTTCAATTCCATTTTATTTGTGGAACATTTAATGAATTTCAGGTCAGTGTGACCTGCTTTCTTCTACACTTTTGAGCCTGATAGAGTCTATTATTTGAGGGAACTCAGTTGATAAAAATGTATTGAAAGAGTCTAACTTACCTGACTTTAGTCAGTGAGTCTCTTGATTGGCATAAATGACTTTGGTCCAAGTTGTCCTTGATTGACTCACCAGTACTGTCAGTATTTCTCTAAATTGAGTTATATTCTATTGTGCCCCTCAGAAGTACTTTATATCAGTTTATTTAAAGAATAAACCTCTATTAGATAGTATTCTTTTAAGAATTATAATGCATTTTCAAATAGTCCCCATCATTCAGAAATGATTCACCAGGTGGTGTTTTACCCAAATTACATCCCTGCGTCATACAGCCAGCCTGGCATAAAAATGACAGCACTGCACTTCTCACTGTGTGTATGCATGCAGCATAAACATAATCGGGAAACATGCACTCTGAGCAATGTGCTCAAGCATGGAACTAAGAATTATTATCCTGTAAGCTTGTCAGTGGTATGCGGAATGCAGTCTTATTTTTCTAATCTATGCTGCTGGTCTAGAGTTTTCATTGGAAGGTACATGTTTGAAAAAAATATTACATGAGACAGTAAGTCCTTTCTACTTACAGTAACAATTCTACTCTGCTTTTAGGATGACAAAAAGTCAAAGATCTGAGTAGAGCCGGATAATAGTAGAATTGGTCAAACTGTCAAGAGCTGTGAATAATGTAAGATTTTACCTTTTTTGTAAGCTACTACAGTTGCTTACTTGTACGCCTACTATAGTTTCATGGCAGATGACAAGTTGTGAGATTTGTTTGTTGTGACTTTGTTACTCATAGTAACAGCAGTAGCCAGAGTATCGGTATTTTATTGTGCCAGATCGCTGAGCCCCAATTTCCACAAGCTATGAAAAGGACCAGATGACACTTGCACATGAGATGTGCTGTGTTATAAAAGAGAAGTCCTGACCCTTGGGGACTCAAACATCCCTTAATGGTCATCAAGCATTTATTCTCTTTGCTGTGGTGATGTATAGTCTTTGTAATACATTACTCTAGTAATATATAATGCTATTTACTACACAAGCATCTTTGAGAAAATTCAAGAGCATACTGCAGTCAGTGCATCTGCTTTTAAGAAATATAGAAATATGTAAGAACCATGGGACACTGATATCTTCAAAGAGGAGGCCAAGACTCCTTGTTTAAAGCAGTGTTTACTTTTTACCTAGGTTTATTTCTCAGTTCCAAAATCTTGTTTGAGAAAAATGGCTCTTCTTTTAAACGGCACCTAGTAAAAGAACTCACCCAGCTCCACATCACCTATTTCTGCCTGGCTTACATTAAACTACTCCCTAGAACTGATTGCATCCACACTGGAAATAAACTCATTCAGGGTGAACATACTTAGTGTCCATTTTTTCTTGATCACTCAGTATTGACTGATAGTATAAATACTCCTTTAAAAGCAGATTCCTCTCTTGACTTCTGTGAAACTATACTCCATTTCCATTATTTTTTAAATTTTATTTTAAAGAGAAAAAACAATGTAAACAATGATGCAAAATTTCAAAACAAGATAATAGGACGGTGGCAATGGTTAGTGCATCCCTTTCCATTATTATTTCACAATTTCCTCTGTGGTGATTTCTTCTCTTAAAAGAACACTGACATCCTCCTGTAGGACACTGTTTGTGCATTGCACTCTCTCCCTCTTTTATATCACAAACTTGATAGTGGTGACTGCTCTCAAATTTATATCTTAAATCTAGCCTCTTTTCTCAATTCCAGACCCATTTAACCTTGTTTTTTGGATGCCTATCATTATCTAGATGGTTTACAGGCATTCTCATTAAACAAGTTTGATGTACAGCTCTTCTTTTTTGGTTTGCCAGAGCTATATCTAGTCATACATCACAATATTTTTGAGTGGTGCTATAATTTCTCCAGTTTCCAATTCAGATAGGTGTCATCCTTGATCCTGCTTCTCTTGGATCTTCTGTGCAAATATCTGCCCATAACCTGCTGATTTTGCCACCCAGTTACCTCTCCAAATATTTCTATCATTGTTGCCATAACTATTGTAGTTCTGGCTGTACTCATCTACTAACTTAAATACAAATGGCAAGATTTTGTTCTTTGAACTTTTTGATTCCAGGGTCATCATCTTTAAATTTTCTCTGTATCTGCAATAACAATGTGGTTTTATCATTCACCAGATTACTTGCTTGAGTCCACTAACCCTTGCAATGAAATTCAAAGCCCATAGCATAGGATAAGTTAACATTGACTTGCATCCTGCTTCACTTCTGACCATTTTTAAATCTAGCTATAGCTACATTTTTTTCTTCATCCCTGGAGGAAATCACTGTCTCTGTGTGATGTCAGAGTGTTTGTATGTGCTGTTCCCTTTACTGGAACCTGTCCACCTGCCTGTTGAACTAGAGATCCAGTCTGCAGACTCATCCTCATTGGCTAAAGTGTGACTATATCACCCTTTACTTTCTCTACCTGAGTTCTTATCCTTGAGGACAGCAAGTAGTAATTTAAACTCTTGCTATCTCTCTGTACTGTTAATACCATAAAAGTAATACTACTTTTGGCCTTATATGTTGTATTCTCAAAGACCACATGCTACTTACTTTGGGCTAATCCAAGGCTCTCAGAGACTATTTTGAGTCAATGAATGAATGAAAATAATATCGACAGTCACAGATATGTCTATTTTTGATATAATAGAATAATGATACCATTTATATATAAAAATTCTACATTTATAATAATGGAAGACATTTTCTCATGGAGTTTTGAGTTTTTATATACATACTTTTACTCAGAGTTTAACAATGCCTGTAATAGATCCTAGGAATCGGGCAAATGTGACAGCGCCAATAAATATTGTAATTTTAATGAAAGAAAGAATGAATGAAAATTAGCACTAGGTTTTATCACCATGAATTATCTCTTTTCCAGAATAGGCCTAATTTTACCTATTCCTCAACATAATACAATAATGATAGCATTTCTGTAATAAGAATTACACCCATGTAACAATGAGGACCATTTTCTTACAGTTTTTTGTATGTATACGCCTGTGTTTTTTGGAGCTGTACTATGCCAGTAAGAGAATAAGGAATCATATAGATGGAAAATGGATATTATCCATTGCATACAAAGTTGGAAATATGTAACCATGTTTGTTTTGAGGATATTCATGCATGTAATCAATGGAGATTATCTCCTGTAGAGTATGGTTCCACTGATGTGGGTGCATGTTTAAGTAGAAGCCAATTTCCTCTGTGAATATCCTCTCATTCCTTGCAGAAAGCAGAATAAATGAGAGGAGAGAGGGATCGTATTTTTCAGCTGCAGTTCCCCTTACTCTCTGATGACTATTGCTCTTGTAGCCCTATGATGAGTAGATAGATGAAATGGCGAGTCTTGGTCGAAATGATGATCATCATTTTTTTCTTCCTTGTTAGTGGAAAGCAGCTGTAGCTGAATGGCACAATGGAATAGAAGCAGTGGGATAGCACAACGTATGGCAGCAGTTTTCTCCCAAGAAGCAGCTTGTTAGCTCTGAAGAAATTGCCCATGTGCTGAATGAAATACTAAAATAACAGTTTGTCATTACATTCGTAAGTACTCTGGAGGAGAAGCCCTTTGAGATGATACCAGCTAAGTGAGCTTTTAGCCAACTTTAGTCAAAAGAACATGTATGATGACCTTATCAAATTTCTTTATCTATGTTGCATGTTTGAATGTTGTGTAGTTGTTGGGAAGTGTGCCTTGTAATTTCAGAGGGTTTCTTTGGTTCTATTCCACAGCACATGCTGTGTTTTCTTTTTTAGAGACAGTGGTAGTACTTGTTACATTTTATTATTACTGGTTTGTTGATATGCTTGGTTCAAGCTCTAAAAAAATTACATGCTATTATGCTTAGCAACTCTATTTTTAGCTTCTAGCAATGCTCCTGCACTTTCCTAAAGCTGCCTTTCAATGCACAGAGTTATATAATGTTAGAAAGGAAATAAAGACAAAAGCTCCTCATAGTGTAGGAGCCCTGTACCTCCATTTGTATCAACTGCTATTGAAAGACTGAAGTGTATTTCAATAATATGTATAGAAGAAAATCTGCTGATTTTCTGAGAAAAATGTCACAAGTTCAGGTGTCTGATATCATTAAACTAGTTTGTAGATATTACACAAATAAAAATGCTTACCTTATTCCTATAACAGTTCTTGCTCCTTTTATTATAGAAATTGTAAGCATTTTGTATATTTTTTTCTGTTAATCTTTACCTTCTTTTCACCTAAGGTTATCTTTTCCCTTGCTTCAAGCTAAGCTTATAAAAGGAAATTGCTTGCTACTGTTCCCCTAGATTAGAGATTGTGGTTTTTGGCCAGATTAAACTAGTGCAAAGGACAGATGTTGGTCTTTCTATAGCACCAGCATGGAATCATTTCTACAGATTTTTTTGAGGGAGGGGATGTTGAGTTAAATTTTTATTTATTTCAAAGTACCACAGAGTACCAAAGTTTATTAAGACACGAGTTCTTCCTCATCTTGCTTTGATTCTGCATTTTGCATTTTAACACACCTTTCTCTAGAGCTGTGGTGTAGAATTATGTCTCATCAGTATGATGTCCTCTAGAGTACTAAAGTGATCATGCAGTTGTTTCTGAGGCAAGTAAAGAGAAGGGTACAGATTTAGCAAACAAGAAAGGAGAGCATTATAGTTTAGATCTAGGATAGCTCCCAAAACATTTACAAGCTCAGAATTGGGCTTTCAAAGGTGATTAAAGCATGGGTGTACTATGCTCTTCAATGCATTTAGCCACTAATAATTTCAGTTGCTGAGTGCACTGTGAGAGGGTGAAGACTGGCTTGAGGTGGGTCACTGAGGGCCCTGACCTTAAAGGTATATTCCCTCCTCCTTCTTCTCTTCTAGCTTCTCTTTCTGTTTCCTGGCTGCTGTGGGTGAGCGGCTTTCCTCCGAGGCAGGTCCTTCCACCATACCATTTCTGTGTCTGAGCCTTCAAATTACGGCCTGAGACTTCTGAAACTGTGAGCCAAGTAAACCTCTCCTCCTTTAAATTAGGGGATTTGGATAGTTTGTCTCAGTGACAAGCGAAATACCTGGTGGGCAGGTGCTAATCAATGCATACTTTAAGTTAAGCAATAGAGATTTACTACATGACATTGTAACTGTACTCAATAATAATGCACTGTATGTTTAAAATTGTGTTAAGAGTGTAGCTGTCACATTTAGAGCTTCAACAACAAGGAAAAAAAAAGAAATAGCAAGCAAGTAATAGAAATATTTAAGCTTCTAATATTTCCAGAATTGTATACATTATCTCAGACTTGAAAAGTTGGATATTATCTCCATTTAACATACAAGGACACTGAGGCTCAGTGAAGATAAATAGCTTGCAAAAGTACACAGAGCTGGTGAGTGGCATTGTTGAGGATGGTGAAAAGATTAATTTCTAAAACATTCTACTCCTTCACAGAATATGGAAGGTTGTCCAAAGATTAATCATGGCTTAATTTCTCCCTTGGAAGCAGAAATTACATATTCGTTTTAGGGAAAGACTTTGTAACAGCAAGACTTTAATTTGTTTAGTTGATAGTGATAAAATTACTAGTCATAGTATCAAATTTAGCAAAATATCTTTGAATGATAGTGGCACAGCTAAAACATGGAGTAATCTTTTATAGGAGTAAGCACTGGATATTACAGAACTGTAACATTTGATGTAGCATATTGGAAATTATGTATAAAACAACACATTTTTAGCTGGACTGAAGCACTTAACTATTACCTAAAACGTTTAATATGCATGTTTGTCTTCGGCCAACAATCCTCTCCATTCATTTTTAGGTTATCCATCACCCTTATGTTGCCATTCATCTTTATTGTTTACAGTTCTTTGTTTTTTAGTTTCTCTTTCATTTATTTTAGTAGCAAAAAAGGCTAGTTCACAAAACAGTGTCTCATACTCAAGAACTAACACACATCTCTTTTATTTATGCATCATGGGATAGCTTTGTCTTTGAACACACACACACAGCTGGGGAACTGCTTTAGTTCATATTACACAGGTGTTTGTTCCATGAATTGAAAGATTCTATACTGAAAAATGAAGGGGGCTGTTGAAAATGGTTTTGAAATAGCTGGAAAATGAGAAGATTAGAAAGGAAAGTTGTTACAATGCAGAACTAATATACTTGGCAAGTTAATTATGATAGTAAGAGATTAGAGTAACAATGGATTATTAAAAATAATGGCAATAATCACAATGAATTAATCGAATAGACTAATTTTGGGAGACACAAGTATAGCTATTGAAAGATTTAAAAACCAATCTAATCATATCATATTTTACATGGTATTTTAGACATAAGTACATGAATTTTATCTCCCTAAGTGAATCATAAACCCTTTTAAAGACCAGGATTATCTCAGTACCTGTCTAATATAGATATTTCACATAATATTCTCTCAATAAATGTACACTGAATAAGTGAGTTCATAAATCTATCCAGAAAACTTTCAACTTCAAAGTTGTAATGCCAGGATTAATCCTACAGTGTTCCCTTTAAATAAGATTTAACAAATACCTAATAAACACCAGTTATAACACTAAGTGAAGATAGGCTTTTTCATTTGCTAACTCTATTGATTCTCATTGAATTCCTGTAATGAAAACATTAATATCACCATTTTGTACAATGAAACACCTCATGAAGCTCAGAGAATTTTAACAATATTGCCAGGGTTGATGGTTGGAAGATGAAGAACTGAATTTTTCTAAAGGGCTTTGATTTTCTTTTCAGTTACACTGTTTTTGAGTAAAAAGAAATCACTAACTGAGACAATTTAGAGGAATATTCTGGTGTGTGTGTGTGTGTGTGTGTGTGTGTGTGTGTGTGTGTTGTGTTTCTAATAAATGCTAATGACCAATTGTTTTGGCAGATCAACAAAATCTAATTTAGTAGAGTCAGTCAAGTATTATTCATACTTGCTAATTAACAACTCCTTTGCTATTTAGAGAGTAGAGTCAAACCAGTGACTCAAATATTATTGGTCTATTATAAACCAGCACATGGCTGTCAGCAGTATTCACTTTCAACACAAAAGACAATTATGGAGAATCTGTCCCTGTATAAGTGATAAAGTTGTAGAAGGTAAATTGTTCAGTACAACAGCATCAACAATCACTTTAGAAAGGAATGAAAGTATTTCAAGCACATTTAAAAAACTAAAAAGTAAACAAATTTTTATTTAACTTTCTGCTTTTAGGTTTCTACTTATTGTTATGTATCCATCCACTGACTCCCGGATTCATTCAATAGATATTTATTATATACTTTCTAAATACTTGTTTAGTTTGCTACCACTTTCTTCAGAAGTTGGTTAGATTAAAAAATGCTCATAAGGTGCAGTCACATAGTAGATATAGTAAAAATTGCTCCTCTAGAAAAGACTAGAGTAATAAGGACAACTAATTTCACAACAGCTTTTGAGGAGGTCAAGCAGGAATCAACCCTTTCATGATTCTGATTTGTTCAGTATGAATTCATTGATACTCTCCAGGAAATACACACATGTACACGTGTACACATGCATGGGCCACACTTACAGTATCAAACTTGATTCAGACTATTTTTAAATCACTTTTTTTCATCGCTTTTTCTTTCCTTCCCACACTCTGTGTTTCCTTTTTTCCTGGGTTTTCTTGCATTACTACTATGCTACGGTAGCCTAGGCATTGTGGCGTGCATGGGGTTCAAACCAATGTACAGTAAAGATCCTTGTTAACAATGTGTTCAGAATTCTACTGTGGAGTGGTAAGTTTGACAGATGAGCAAGTAATCGCAGTGTAATGTGGAAAGCAGACAATAGTGATATGAGAAGACATGAATAGTTTTCAGTGGGAGAACCATAGAGGGGACACCTACTCTGTTTTAGGAAGAGGGAAACCAGAGAAATGATGCCTAGGGTGCATCTTAAAACTCAGTAGTAATTCTTTAGGAAAAGACAAATGATTAATATCAATCTGTACAAAGAAGAACGATGTGCTATCAGGAAATAAGCCTATTATTAAAGGCTTGTTTTGTCATTATGAGTAATTGCAGTAATTCTTCAAAGAGAGGTTTGAAAATTATGTTCCCAGGTCAATTTATTCCCCTGGTACTTCACAAACAAAGGATGATAACAAGCAATGATACTTCATCCACTGTAGAAATTGTCTTCACAGATCAAATTTAAATGAGGTTTTAATTTTTGTGGATAATAGCATGCTTGTGAAGCTGTTGAATAAAGAGACAATATAGTGCTATAACTAATGTCTGTGATTATGAGAACAAATACACTCACTGAAATTTTATCTAAACAGAATAACCACCTAAAGCATAAGAAGTAATATCTAGATTTCACATGAAAGTCGGGTTAGATTCGGAAATCTGAACGTAGTCTTTCCAATCATTTTATTGAAATCTTCCTGAAAATTGATGAAAAAAACCAGATTTTTAAAAACCTTGCAACTATAACAGTTTAATGTATTTTAAAACTTCATATAGTTCTGATGCTTCAACATCCTTACCAATAGGCTGCGAATGGCATACCCAGGCAACTAGACACAGCAGCTCCTAAGGCAATGTCACAATTCCACTTCTTGCCATCGTGACTATGACCTAGTGACACTGAAATGCACCAGTGACATCCCTACCTATCATTTGCTTTTGTGCTTTCCTGATCGCTTGCCCCCCTCCAAAAAAAAAAACTTGCTAAGTTGTCTTACTCTTTCTCTAGTTTCGCTCCCTTTTTCTAGGACTTCCAACTATGTGGCGCCCTCTCTGGCATGCATTGCCTGCTTTCTCCAGGACTTGGGAGTAGGATAAAATCTTCCATTTCATATGCCTCTCCAGATGTAATCACCTAGGTTATGTTGCAGTGCTCCTAAAAGACCCTCCAAAAGAGAGTCCCTTTCTCATTTATAATAGTTACTGATGGTCAGTCTCAAAAGGAAAGTTTGTATGGTACAAAATAGAGTAAGGATATAAAATATCATCAAGATCAACATACACAGAGAAAACAAAAAAATCAATCCATGATCAATGCACAATGTAGCCTATGAAATGAAAGGCACTTAGATGAGTATGAAGACATTCCAGCTGTCTTTTTCTGCCTTGCCTGAATCAAGCAGTATCAGGATTTCTCACACATGGCTAATATTTTTTACAAGGAAAGCCTTGGGTTCCTTTATTAACCATGATGCTTGTTGTCATTTCTCTTTATTTTCTTTGCATTTAACAGTTCTTCCCTAGTCCTTAGATGTTTCTCTGTCTTTTTTTTATTCCAATTTTTTTTTTTTAAATAACGGCCTGGGAATGCAGTGATGAACAAAGCAGGTGTTCTGATAGCTGTCCCCTATAGAGTCCACAGCAGAGTATGGGATACAATAAGCAAGTGATCTAGTTAAGAAATATCCAATTATTAATGCTAGTAAATACTTCGAAGTTAAAGCATTTGTGAGAAGAAATGCAAGTGACTATTTTTGATCTCAGTAAGGAACTGCCTTAAGACATTTCTAAAACATTTCCAGAAACAAGCAGTAGAAGTCATATAGGCTATATTTTATGAACAGAATGTTATAAAACTAGGGATTAGTGAAAAGTTAAATTGGAAGCGTAAATTATAAAAATTAAAAAATATATTCTCAAAGCATTTGATTGGTATACAGTAAATGAAATGAAAAATATAGCCAAAGCACTTCTGATTGTAAATTGATTATTAATAGATTGTTTTACAACAGAAAATTCCTAAATTTGATTTTCAAATCAAAGATTTAGAAATGAAACAACCCCAGAAATCCCAAAATAGATAGGATGGTGTGTGTGAACTGTAAAGTTAAAGTTGAAATAAATTATAACACAAAACAACTTGAGTAAGCTCTCTTAACCACTCTGCTATACTGACTCATGGTTATGATTTTCCTCATTGCTAGACACAGGAACCTTAGACTTTTTCCATACCATATGCACTTGAGATAGAAACAATATGATATTCTGTGTTTTGAGGATTTCATTATGATGATGATCAGGAATATTGCTAAGATTCAGTGGTTAATTTGTCACTAAGCATTCCATATATTTGAGGGCTCAAATTCATTTTTGTTTATTAACAGCAACTGAAAATATTGCCATTACTGAGATATTCTCCTTATTTCTTTTTCTTCAGGGATTCATTTTTTCTTTTAAATTTTATAAAATATCTATACTTGCTGAACATGCATATTAAATATTAATTTTGCATTGTTTAGCTATAGTAATGTCATAAGTTCTATAAATGTCAATCTTTTTCCATCATTTGGTAATTCATAATCTTAAAATTCTAGAGGCAATACTATGTATACTTTAGGATTACAAACTTTTGAGCCTGGATTTGAATAAATATTTCATAAGTTGATACCATGGTACTTGAACAGAGCACTTAACCTCTTCATCCCTCAGTTTACCCATTGGTATAATAGGGATATTAGTAACCTTGAGTCAATTTTTTTCTAATATTAGGAACTCAGGACCTTAGTCTTGAGTTACATCCTCTTTCCTTTTATTTTCATTTTAGGAACAGGGTCTTAATAATTTACCCATGTTGAGCTTGCTTGTGATCTTCCTTCCTCAGCCTCCCAGACTTCTGGGGTTATAAATGTGAGTCCCCATCCCCCACTGAACCATAGAACTACTGTAAGGGTTAAATGTGGTAACATATGAAGTACATCTAGAAGATTAGCACACATTGAATGTCTACTATGATTATTATCATTGTTACACAGTGAAATAAGTTGATTACATAGTCATTTGGCTCCTAAGCTAATTTTCAAATTTACATCTTCTGAACTTTGGTGATTCATTCTGAATAATACATATTCTTTTTTCCTGATGAATGTGTTTGAAATTCATGTACTCTTTCTGTTCTACTTATACCTATGAAGTTGGGAAAAATTGTGAAAGTATCAGATGGATTTGAATATTCATTCAGAAGAGCTTTGGCCTTGCCTTGAATTAAAGTAGCTCCTCTATATTGATCTGCTTACTAATTTAACTCAAACTACATCCATTCTTGAGGATCCACTTATTTGTATGTGCTCTATCCATTCTTCAGCTACCAATGTGATGCATGCAATGTGATGTATGTAAACCCTGCTTGCTGATAAGCACTTGATTATGTGGAGCTGCATGCTCCTATAATTATAGTGTTAATGCTAGTAATGATGAATAATGCTTTGATTAACAAGGAAAACTCAAAAACTCAAATCACTGAATGGGGAGTAGGAGCTGAAGATGGAGAGAGAAGGTCATACAGCACTCTTTAAATCATAAAATTCCTAGTTATTTTAAAAATAACAGTTCACATATTAGAAAAACTATGTATTGAGCTGATAGAAATAAACTTCTCTTTTGTCTCTTTATTGTAGTTGGAAGTTTGTTTGATAGATTAACTGTGAATATAGTTCAATGGTAAAGCATACAGGAAAAAAAAAAAGCCTAGAAATCAGAGTCTGTAATGACACAAAAACCAAGTGGCTAAAGTATTTCAGGAATCACCTCTCTTAAATTTTCTAAAAAGTCCATCAGAACAGGATGTGGAGTATATACTAGGTCTGATAATGTGGAGTTCACTGATGATATGTACAAGAGAAGTGATGGAGATGATAGAAATTTCACTGGAACGGATTAAAGAGAAAACAAGAAATAAGAATGTAGAGAGAAATCAGCAGAAAAATTAAATGATTACTGAAAAAAACAATAAAGGAAGCCTTTTAATGTATAAGGTATAATTCTATCATGTTGATATGTCAGGGGGAATACAGAAAGGAAAACCGATGTGGGAGAAAGCCCCAAAACATTTCTCACATAGGTGATGCTACACTATGAAGTCATACATGTGCTTCTTTTTAAGAAGGAACATGCTGGGTGATATTTGTTAGTATTATTAATCCAGATTAATTAAAAGAAAATACATAGATGTGTGATATTGTTTTCTTCCAACTGTCTGCTCTAGTATAAAACTTAAAATCATATAGAAGAAAAAATGTAAGTCTATCTGAAAACTCCTACTTTTGAAATGTAGGATTTTCTTCTTGACAAGTTATTGTGTAATTTTTGTCTTTACAATGCATGTTTGTAAATACATGTGCTCCCATAGCCTTATACACACACCCATGAAATTTTAAAAAAATCACTGTGCTCTATAGCTAGCTTTTTTTAAAAAAAACTTAGTACATCTTTCCTATAGAGATTTAACATTTTTATTGGCTAATATTTTATGCTGTGCACATTATGTGTTTAGTCATTTACCTACTAAAAGGTATTTTTGAACCAGTACTCTCTAACATCTTAATGATACTTTCCTGCTTTTTGTTTATACATTATAATATTTTTCTCAAATCTAAAGTCACAAGAATTATAGACTATACACATAAGTTTACTGTTTTAGTAATTTTGAATTTTGAAGTTATTTTTTTCTTTCCTGACACTAGAAATTATTAATGGGAAAGGGATACAAATAGGAAAGGATGAA
Source organism: Dasyprocta punctata (assembly GCA_004363535.1). NCBI lineage: Eukaryota > Metazoa > Chordata > Mammalia > Rodentia > Dasyproctidae > Dasyprocta > Dasyprocta punctata. The sequence continues at coordinate 60,836 of RJWM01010955.1, forward strand.
GCCAGATTATCCTTGTTTGCAGATAATACGATCCTATCCAGAGAAGACTTTATTCTACCAAAAGATTTTTAGACTGGCAAATGAATTCTGCCATGGATATCAGATATAAAATCAGCAATAAGAAACCAATAGCTTTACACCAATAATAGACTAGCTGAGAAAGAAATAAGGAAAACAATTCCATTTGTAATAGCTTCAAGTAAAATAAAATACCTAGGTGGGATCAATATAATTGAGGAGGCAAAAGACTTCTATAATGATAATTATAAAAAATTCCTTCCTTCCTTCCTTCCTTCCTTCCTTCCTTCCTTCCTTCCTTCCTTCCTTCCTTCCTTCCTTCCTTCCTTTCTCCCTTCCTTTCTTCCTCCTTTCCTCCCTTCCTCCTTCCCTCCCCCTTTTCTTTTTCCATTTGTGGTACTGGAGATTGAACCCAGGACTGTGTGCTCAACTACCTCCCACGCTTTTAAAAATGTATTTTGATACAGGTTCCTTCTAAGTCACTCAGTTGCCCAGACTGGGCTACTATCCTCTTGCCTCAGCCTCTCAGAGTGCTGAAAATATGGGCCTGTATCACTACACCTGGTTGTTTCTACAGTTTTGAGAAAAAATACTTGCTTCAGTTAATCAACTAAGCCATACTTGAAGGCCTATTACACGCAACAGAAAGTTTCAGTTAAAAAATGGAGATGTACAAGATATTCTCTGTTCCTACCCAAAGTGATTTATGGAAGCATAAGATACAGACATGAATAAACAGAAGCATAAATGTTACAAGAATTGATAAGAATCCCCAAGTGAACTCCTAGATATGTGCTGAGGGATTCTGAGCAATCTGAGATCAATCTGAGCAGAGTTCTGGCAATATTCATAAGAG